>CAUYLG010039918.1:0-81244 GCA_963573385.1 Cacajao melanocephalus
CCACTAACCCTCATCTCTGCCCAGAAAGTGATTTGCAGAATTCACTAGCCGTCGGAATGTCTAAGGCTCCTCACCCCCACCCCCGCCACAAACCCTTACCAGGGAGAAAGGTATAAAAGGTATTAACACCCTCCCACCGGGGTCACGGGTTGGAGAGACGTGAGTCCTCCGTGGTCACCGGCAATAAAGACCCTGCAATTTGGCCTACTTTTGTCTTGGTGTTAACTTTCTACGCTCGGTTCAGTACAACAATAGTTTGCAAATATTTTCTCCCATTCTTTAGGTTGTCTGTTTACTTGCTTGATAGTTTCTTTTGCTGTTCAGAAGCTCTTCAGTTTAATTAGATCTCAATTTAAAATTTTTGTTTTTGTTGCAATTGCTTTTGGGGACTAACTCATAAAATGTTTGCCTAGGCCAATTTTTAGAAGAGTATTTCCTAGGTTTTGTTCTAGGAGTTTTATAGTTTGAGGTCTCACACTTAAGTCTTTAATCCATCCTGAGTTAATTTTTGTATGTCATTAGAGGTAGGGGTCCAGTTTTATTCTTCTGCATGTGGTGAGCCAGTTTTCTCAGAACTGCTTATTGAATAAGTAGTTCCTTCCCCATTGCTTATTTTTATTGACATTGTCAAAGATCGAATGGCTGTAGGTGTGCAGCTTTATTTCTGTATTCTCTATTCTCCTTCATTGGTCTATGTGTCTATTTTTGTACCAGTATCATGCTGTTTTGGTTACTGTAGCTTTGTGGTATAATTTGAAGTCAGGTGATGTAATGCCTCTGGCTTTGTTCTTTTTCATTAGGATTGCTTTGGCTATTCTGCTCTTTTTTGGTTCCATTTACATTTTAGAATAGTTTTTTTTCTAATTCTGTGAAAAATGGCATTGGCAATTTGATGGGAAAACTGTGGAATCTGTACATTGCTTTGGGAAATATGGATATTTTAATGATATTAGTTATTCAAACCTATGAGCATGAAATGTTTTTCCATTTGTTTGTGTTGTCTGTCATCTGTCATTTATTTTAGCAGTGTTTTGTAGTTCTCCTTGCATAGGTCTTTCATCTCCTGGATAGTCCCAGGCATTTGTGTGTGTGTGTGTGTGTGTGTGTGTGTGTGTCTATTGTAAGTGAGATTGTGTTCTTGATTCAGCTCTCAGCTTCAATGTCATTGGTATATAGAAATACTACTGATTTTTGTACATCGATTTTGTATTCTGAAACTTTACTGAAGTCATTATCAGGTCTAGGAGGCTTTTGGTGGAGTCTTTAGGGTTTTCTAGGTAAAGGATCAGATTGTCAGCATAGTGAAATAATTTTGCTTCCTCTTTTTCTATTTGGGTGCCTTCATTTCTTTCTCTTCCCTGCTAGCTCATTACTATGTTGAATAGAAATGATAAAAATGGGCATCCTTGTCTTGTTCCTGTTCTTAAGGTGAATGGTTCCAGCTTTTGCCTGTTCAGCATGATGTTGGCTTTGGGTTTGTCATAGATGGCTCTTATTGTTTTGAGATATGTTCCTTTGATGCCTAGTTTGTTGAGGGTTTTTATCATGAAGGGATGTTGGATTTTGTTCAATGCTTTCTCTGCCTCTATTAAGATGATAATATAATTTTTATGTTTAATTCTGTTTATCAGTTCACCATAAGTTCTTTGAATACGAAAACTCTGTCTTTTATGGTGTTTGTACATTTTGAATTTCTTTCTACTGAGTGTGTAGCTGACAACACATAAATAGATATGGAAATGAGTAAGAGAGTCATTTGGGATCACTGCTGATTTAACTTATTTTCCTATGAAAGCATCCTGTTCCTACTTCCCATGCTTGGTAATATATCCTTTTGGAAGAAACACTCTTGCCAAAAGAATGACATTCTTTTTTTTTTTGAGATGGCCTTTCACTCTTGTTGCTCAGGCTAGAGTGCAACGGTGTGATCTCAGCTCACAGCAACCTCCACCTCCCAGGTTCAAGCAATTCTCCTGCCTCAACCTCCCAAGTAGTTGAAATCACAGGTATGTGCCACCATGCATGTCCAGTTAATCTTGCATTTTTAGTAGAGATAAGAGTTCTCTATGTTGGTCAGGCTAGTCTCCCAACTCCCGACCTCACGTGATCTGCCCGCCTTGGCCTCCCAAAGTGCTGGCATTACAGGCAGTGAGCCACCCCTCCCAGCTGAGGATGGCATTCTTACATCTAAGAGAAATATTCTTTGCTCAAGAGTGTAAGAATGTGTGAAAGAAATATGTAAATAAAATCCTATATATAAATTTAATGTCAAAGTTTAATGATGAAATTTGTCAGGATGATCATAAAATATCACAGTTACTTAAACTGGATATTATATTTGTGTTTTTTGCCATTTGTATGCTAAAAACATAATGATTTGAAAGTGCACAATCAAAAATCAGAAGAAAAGAAGATAGATCAGATCCTGTTATCAATAATTTATACTTTTACTTCCATAAATGTTAGCTAGAAATGCCAAACGCTCTAATTTGTCTATTTAAATTTACTTCAAAAAAGCATTTCCCAACTTGCTTATTTACTCTGTTATCTCTATAAATCAGGAAATTCTCCATGCTTTCCACTGTGAATGTTGTATAGAATTGATAGAACAATTTCTTTTTTGTGTTGTACTCATTCGCCATTTAGTTACTTAGACAATAAACTTAGAATGACAAATTCTAAGTCTCAAAATATGAATGATAGTTCACTCATTTTCAGAACAAAATTTAGCATCACACTCTCTTAAGCAAAGTCTCACTAGGAAAAAAGATACAGAAAATGCATTATAGCATTTGAAGTCTGCTACCTCAGGTCCATTTATCTGCTTTCTAATTTATTAGAAATAAATATTCAATTAAAATATGACTTTCCTTAACCTTCACATAATTATAATTATGAAAAATATATGTAAAAATATACATGTTTTATTCCTTTCCTCTATACCACCAGCAGCCGCCCCCACTCATGTACTCATATTAGAAGGGAAGAGCTTTGAATATCATGTAAAACATTTTCAGATAAAAGAACTTAGGTTGAGAAAAGCTAACTATTTTGCTGGTGACTAAACATACTCTTACATGCACTGACACACACACATTAAGTTACTGAGTTGATAGCAAAAGAAAAAAAGAAAAATACAACTTTATATGGAAGTAAAATTAATGTAAAAATGTCTATCCAATTCTATACTGAAAAATATCTCATATGAAATGGCTCCTTCATATACAACACTCAGTATTCAAAAGCAAAGCGTAACAACTAAGAAGGTTACTTACGCCCACCAAAAAAAAAAAATTGAGAAAAAGAAATGTACCTATTGTGGATTAGCTGATTGGATACCACAGTCATAGGCCTGATTTTCAGCAATGTCTTATAGTTTCAACAATGTCATTCAGATGCTTTCTTAAGTATGGATATTGTTATTTTTAGCAAAAGAAGCCTTTCGTCCCTGTCACATTTCACAAAGAATTCCATGTCAGTGCCAGGCTTGCTTTTTAGACCTAAATATCTGACCATATATATATTTATGTTATGTAAATGTTATTGCCTTGTTTCTCAGAATAAGAATTTAGAAGATTAGGAATTAACTTTTATAATGCAAATTTTTCCACACTCTTCTTTGCTTTTCTCTAAATCTCAAAATTTGTTTCAGTTTAGGCAATGGAATTGGACTAGTCGGTTTAATTTATTTTTGCTAGCCAATTTCACCTCTCAGATTCCAGGGAACAAAACCAAACTATAAGATATCTGCTGAAAACATTTGTAAGAAATGATTAAAAGCAGACTCTAAATAAGCATATAAAGTGAAACATTTTTATCACAAGTTTTATACATTTTAAAAAGACTATGTTCATTTAATTCTGAAAGCATGCCTCTTTTGTAATTAAGAAATACAGAAATATTTGAAATTCCCCAGTCATCTTGGCTCATACATAGAAACATTTGGTTGCATTTGGTTCACAAGCACACAGGGGCCTGTCAGCTTTTGGTTCTGTGTAATGCCCATACTATTTCTTGCTTTTTTTTTTCTCCCACAGTGACTATGTGGGTGCTATAATGTTATTGAAATATTTTACAACACGTGACTCTAAAATGAGCACTCTGCTATGGTTGCAGCTACAGTGCAAGTTGCTAGCATTGGACTGATAGACAAGGTAGGAGCAGCCAGAGTGTTTGACTTCTGGTAAGGAATTGCAAGGGGGAAGGGGCTGTGTTCAGGACCCAGAGAACTGTCCTGCAAGCTGAAGGTTGTTGATTCATTTAACGAAAGGACACAGTGGTGTCTGGGCCCACCCAGAACTCTACTTTCTCCCATTAGAAGTCAGTGTCCTGTTGATGTGACAACCTGCTTTATTATCAGGGTTTTCTGCCATCTAAGACCTGGGCCACTCACCTGGAGTTTTGAAATCTTGCTTTTGTACTGACACCTGCTTCAGAATTAGATCCATTGGCTATCCATCTTTGTCTATGGGGACCAGAAGCACAGAGGTCTCATAGGTAAGCTTTTATTCTTTCTTCCAGAAAGAGTATCCCATAACTGTGTCAGTGAGGAAGTGAAGCGCAACCTCCTCTGATTGAAACACAAGAGGAGTTTAGAGAGGAGTAGTATACAAGGCCATTTAATTATTCCCCTTCATAAGTAGCAGGAGCCCCACCAAAGAACTTGTTGATCTTACTTGGTGATAAATTTCCCTATGGAGAAGGGACATGTGATTGAAAGAAGACCCAAGGGCAAGAGGGAGGGAGGGTTGTAAAGGAAGGAGGTGGCTCTGTGTAACTGGGATAAAAGCACACTGCTTTAGGGAGATGTGAGAAATACCCCAGCACCCTCCTGCTACAAGAGGCAATCCTCATCTCTGGCTCTTGCCATGGTTAAAATGATTGGGACAAAAATATTAAAAAGGAAAACCTCTCAGCTGTACTGGTTGGAATCCTCAGGCTTGGATGAGGAGGAGCTGTGTAATCCCTAAAGTGTCGCTAAAGCTGGAATTCTGAGCAGATTCAGGTCAATTTGTGTGATATTCCCAGGGATTCCCTCCCTATTTTGAGCAGAGGATGGACTTGGATGGGGCAGCATGTTCCTGTGAGTTGGCAGGCATACACTGAACAGAATAACTGATTTGGCACCCGGACTGCAGATGCCAAATGAATTGCCAAGCAGATATTGCCTGAGGGAAATACCTGCTGAAGTCGATCATTTCAACTTCAGCAGGTATTTCCCTGCTGATGGTAGTTGGATGGGCTAATCATTTACCAATATCAACGATTATTATATAGTGTTTTAATTTTTTGAAAATGTACATGCACATGAGAATAATTAGGATGTAACTCCCAGTCCCTCTCCAGAGGCACAACCACCGTTACCAATTTCTTATATAAAGTATACATATAAAAGTTTATATAACCTCTTCTTTCATTATTAAATACTTGCATTGATTACTTTAGAATGGGCAAGTAAAAATTAATTGTAATAATGGTAATCACTCTAACGTATTTTCTTATTCCTGTATATTTGCTTTGTTTTAAAGTTTAGCAATTATGAACCTTATGCTAGTCTAGGAAAATTGATCTGTAAACACATCTGTTGGAACCTTAGATTTATAATTTAAAAATTATATAAGGTATGTTATGTAATTTTTGATCCAAGATTTAGATTAAACAAATAGGTTTGTGGACCTACTACATGGTCAGCATTGTCCTGTGCCTCACTCAATACATGAACTTATTTAGTGTAAGTCCACTAAATTTCACTGTGGGAACCAAGGAGAAAGGTCTGGGGCACATATATGGCATTCTTATGAATCTTTCTGAAAGTGCTCTCTTACCTGATGTGGTAGGGATATCTTGAAAGATAAGGAGGGAAACCTTCAGGGCAGTGCCATTTTGCAGCTAGGTCTTGGAGAATAAGAATGAATTCTTATTCAATATGCTGGTGCCACAGTTAGGGCTAAAGTATCTTTAGACCTGCCATCTCTAATAATAGCCATTTCTGACTTGTTAATCTTCCCTGCTTTTTTCCCTACAATTTTAGATCTAAATCTTCCATGCAAACGCACTCTTTCATGCTGAATCCTGCTCGAATAACTGCCAAGATGTTAGTTTAGTAATCCTGAAATAGAAGATTGGCTTCTATGCTAAGATAAGTCTTGGGAGAATCTCTTCTTTTATTAAATGCCTGGTTCTTCTCAAACCCATGGCAAGAATAATTCTCACCGTATCATTTTTTGCTATTCATCCCCTTTTAAAACTAAGAAAGAGGCTGAGCATGGTGGCTCACACCTGTAATCCCAGCACTTTGGAAGGCCGAGGTGGGTGGATCACCTGAGGTCAGGAGTTCAAGATCAGCCTTGCCAACATGGTGAAACCCCGTTTCTCCTAAAATACAAAAATTAGCCAGACATGGAGCTCATGCCTGTAATCCCAGCTACTTGGGAGGCTGAGGCAGGAGAATCACTTGAACCCAGGAGGCAGAGGTTGTAGTGAGCCGAGATTGTGCCATTGCACTCCAGCCTGGGCAACAGGCGTGAAACTACATCTCAAAAACAACAATAGTAAACACTAGGACACATTAAAGGTTCCAAGGAATTGAGCATTAAGTGTGGTATAACATTTTATATGACTGCAGAGTAACTTCTCTTTACTAAGTCTTGTTACTAGTTTTTCCCTTACTCTCAAATATGTACAGTTTAAATTGGTTAGGTAAAGCAAATGAGAGAGTATTGCTACTTTTTTAGTCATATTTATGCATGTGAATTATATAATATTAATTGCTCACAATATTCCTTGTAATTTGTAGCACTGTGAGCAGTATGAATAATTTGATAAGCATTGAGCCTGCCCAGCCTTTTTACCGTCTTGTCAAGAGTAGATTGAGAACTGTGACGTGATATTAGGAAATGGCGATTTACAAGCCTACTGAAGAATATATCTGAGGCATTAGGAGTGCCTTTCTGATCAGACTAATGTTCAGTTTTATTTCCAATTTTATCAAGAGAGTGTTAATGAGAAATTTAGTTGACTCTGGTAAAATCATTATTTTTTCCTATGAAACATATGAATTAAACCTAAAACAATAGTCCAACTGTTTCATTTTTGTGACTTCAAAATTCTAGACAATGTAAATGTTTAACAAATAAATATTTTGATGCATTAAATCAGCAAAATATCATTTTTAATTGCTACATCTCTTTTCCAAATAAGTAGAACCCGATTCCCAGTTTTATTTTTCTCATATAAACACAAAACCAATTCTTATAGTCTTTAAACATTTCTACGTAAGTGGCTGGAACATATACTGCCTTATGTTTAATTGTATAAGAACCAAACTTATTTGGTGAATATTTTGAAAAGCAATTAAAGAAAAAAGATGCTGAAACATTAATGGCTCCCTTCCTCCAAGGAGAAGATATGAGCAATATATAGTCATGGAGTTCCTTTCTAAGGGGGATGTATTGGTTACCTACTTCTGCATATCAAGTCAGCCCAAAGCTTTGTGGTTTCAAACAATAATATTTTATTCTCTCATGGTTTCTGTGAGTCAAGAAATTGGAAAAGGTAAGGCAGAGATAGCCGGTCTCTGTTATGTTATGTATAAGGCCTCACCTGGAAGGCTCTAAAGATTGAGGGCTGAAATCATCTGAAATGTTGTTCATGTCTGGTGATTGGTGCTGGCTGTGGGCTAGAGATTTCAGTTTCTCTTCATCAGTTCTCCCCTTGAGGGTTAGTTTGAGCTTCCTCATAGCACAATAGCTGATATCAAAGAGCAAGCATCCCCAGAGAGAATCAGAACCTGTTAGAATCTGTGTCCCTTTTATGCTTTGGCTTGGAAAACCACAGAGCATCACTTCAACCATACTTCATGGGTTGAAGCAACCACAAGCCTCCTCCAATATTCAAAGAAAAAGAATGTAGATCCAACTCATAGATTCTACCAGTCACAACATAAGATAACATAAGAAGATCTATATATTAATCTTTGGAAAATACAGTATGCTGTGAGAGAAGTGGGGGTAGTTTTAGCTAATGTCAGGTTAGGATTTTATTGAGTGGGACATGAAAGCTTAGAGCTAGAAGTGATGAGAAAGAGGGAGCAGGGTTAGATGGGGTAAGAATTTTACAGACTGTGGATATAAAGGGGCTGTATTAGTCACTTTTCACGTTGCTATAAAGATATTCCTGAGATTGGGTAATTTTAAAGAAAAGAGGTTTAATTATCTCACAGTTCCACAGAGCTTGGGAGGCCTCAGGAAACTTGCATGTCTTACATGGTAGCAGGTGAGAGGGAAAAGAGTGAAGAGGAAAGGGGAAAGAGCCCCTTAGAAAACTATCACATCTCATGAGAGCTCACTAATTCTTACAAGAACAGCATGAGGGAAACTGCCCCCATGATCCAGTTACCTCTACTGGTCTCTCCCTTGACACAAAGAGATTATGGGGATTATAATTTAAGATGAGGTTTGGGTAGGGACACAAAGCCTAATCATATCATGGACAGAGAGAGGAGAAGTGAGGAGTCTGACATTATGAGATGGATTTTAAGGGAATTGCAGAGATGTTTCGGGGGATATTTATGGAGCTTTGCTGTGTGAAATGTGAGGTAAAATTGTTTCTCTATATTTTTATAATCTCTAGAGAAAACATCCCACTGGGTTGTAGGGTTGGATCTATTTTTGGACAAAATGCAGTAAGTTGCTGAATATGGCTTCTTTGTAGAAGTAGGTAAAAGTAGAGGCCTACTAAATCTAGGTTACATCTGTTACATCTGCTTTCAGAAAAACTTAGTAATAAATGTGGCTGTCATGGATTTACATTTGGTGGTTCCTAAATGTCAGTGCAAAGACTGGTCCCAGTCCATGGTAAAGTTTTCATTGGCAAGCTCTGAAATCAGAAATTAGACATCATGAATCTTTCACAAAGCTAAATTTGTTCAATTAAAGGAAATGATCTTTATTATGTGTATAAATCCTTCCAATCTTTTTAGTTTTAAAATGATCTTTTTTAAAATGAAATGATAGTGACAGTAGATAATACTTGTGTTTTGGATTTTTAACTGTCCATATTTGGAAAAGTAAAAAGTTACTAACCACCGTATTTTAGTTCCTAAAACACTGGAGTGCGTCTCTAAATTGCAGTGTGTGTGGGCAAAAAAAAAAAATTCAATCCCTTTGCATTAATTATTTTTATTGATATTGGATATAGGAGAGTAGTATACATTTATCTAAATACTCAGAAAAATAATTTATTTGCTCTTTATAATCTCAAAGGAATATTCCCTAGTTATTTTTTCTTCTATCTATTATCAATATCTATCACTAAATCTGATGTTACATGAAAATATTAATATAAATGTCACAACATTATCTTTCTTACATAGGTTTGTTGGGAAGATTAAATAAATCAATATTTATGAAGAATTTTGATTCATGCCTAGCACGTAGTATTGACTCAAATATTGCTAATGATATTGACAATTATTTTTTTTGAAATTCCTCTACATCTGTAACACTCAGCTTATGCCATTGGCATAAGTGTTTTGAGCTAGATAAGATATTGCTCTATTCAGAGTTACCCCAGAATAACTTGTTTCTTAAATAATAACTGGGACATTTTTTACCTATTTAAGTTTTAAACTATCCAGAAATAAAACAAGAGGAAAAAAGAAGAAATTAAAAACAATAAAGAAAATAAAACCAATGTCTCAGAAAGCCAAAAGATAACGACAAAATAAACTTTAACTAAAAAGGTCTTTTTAGAGAAGAAACATTTTTATCCACCTCATATTCTAGACTCAGTCATGGGAGAGAGTAGCCAAGATTATTTTAAGTGATATTCTGGGCTCTGTTTCTTGATTCAAATAGTGTTTGCTTTATTATTATTATATAATCTTTTATCTGTGTATCTGTCTATTCATCTATTTATTCATTTGACAAAAACTGAGTATCTGTGTTTGAGAGACACAAATATAAATAAGATATCCATATCCATCCAGGAAAATGTAGCATGTATTTTATAATAATTATAAATATTATTAAAGATCTAATTATAAAATAAATCATTTTTCAAATATAAATTCTGTTAATATGAGTTCATACGACAACCTATAATGATAGAAATTGCAACTTTCCTTTTATACTTTTATCTGCCCTTCCCCGAAAAGATAGAGTTAACAACCTAGTTACTGGGCTGAAAATACTGAGTTATTCGCCTTGGTGCATAGTAGGTTGATGGTGTTAGATCAGAGGTGTATGGCTTTTGTCCAAAGACATGAGATATGCAGAGCAAAAAATCAGAAAAGTATACTCTTTTAAATGAATCATAAAGAAAGAATAAAAAATGTTAAGATTTCTTAATAAAAGTAACATTTAGGAGATATACCAGCAGACCAATTCTGTACCCTACCTATACTATTTTGAACATCTTCCTGAAAGAAGCTTTAACACTGGTATTTGAAGTGGCTAGTACAATGAAAATATGTTTAAATGCTTCTTAATCACATGTAAATTAAACATGTAACTTTTGTGTTATAATTATAAGGTGGATTTGCTTTGTTTCACGTTTCTTCTTCAAATAATACAAAGCAAACAAATGAAACGAAAATGTAAGTTTCTTCTGTTAGGTTTACAATTATATAAGGAAAACAGGAAAGGTAACATAAAAATCCCCCTATATCACATCTATACAGAAACAGATTTGCTGGATTTACAGAGTAGATAATGCATGTCATCTCAAATATAAACTACAGCGGTGACTTTTTATGGGAAAGTTTGTTCTTAATGTTGATAGTAACATATGTGTGCTTGACATTAATTAATCCCTATTGTAAAGAATTGAACCAGAGAATCAGGTCCACTTGGTCATAGAGATAGTCAAGGAATGGGCTGTCCACTGCAATTTGATGTGAGTTGTCTACTTATCATGTCTCATAGTTAAAGCAGATAGTTTGGTAGATTATCATGTGTGTTTTTAATACAACCAGGAAAACCTATCATATAGTCTTGTCTTTCATTCTCTCTCTCACACGTGTGCATACACACACACACACACACACACACACACACACACATTTATGTGTGTGCATGCATACGCATCATTCTGATACTGCCCTAACTTTCAGAATAAAAATCCTGGATGAGTTACTTAAACTTACTTTGCTTCAGTTTGAGGATGAAATGAGAGAATATGTATAAGATGCCTGGGACACATAGTGAGCACTCAATAAATGTTAACTATAACTAGGTGACAAATTGGAGTCCAAGGAGACTGGAACTTGCTCAAGGTCATTAAGGTAGTTTGTGGCTAGTCAGGATTAGAATCTACATAATGATTCTTAATTCAGCCTGCTTTCCTTTATACTAAGCTATCTCACTAATTGGCAGCTCTTCCTTGTGTCATTAACTTTCCATATATGAAGCGTTTGCCTTTCCAAATAAGTTGTAAGCCTCTCAACGGTTAAAAGCATGGGTTAGTGATTTCTTCATCAACCGTAGGTTCTAATGGAGAGTTCTTGCTATTGTAGGGGCATAGCATTTATTTGTTAATTGTGAGCTTTCAACTTCACAATAGTTCACCTGAAATTGTTTTATTCATCCCATTTTTCTCATTCTCTCTTTGGTAGTTCTGTATATAAGAACATCAAGCCATTATAATTCTCAGCACAAAATTAGAATTGCACCATGCACAACTACCATCCTCTCCCTCTGCAACTCCTCAGAGAAGAGCATACAATTTTCTACTATATTTCTGCAATATGAAGAAAATAATTTAATTTACCTATGCTTTGGTTTCTCCATATATAGAACTTATATACAGCATTACTCAATCACCAAAGAATTCCATTACACTTTAGCTTATTGTTATGTAAATTCAGGCATAATCCAGGCCACAATATGATCCCAAGAATATAACAAGTACCCATAGGGAAAACCTGGTAGAATAACTCAAAAGTGGGAATTATTTTTAGCTTCGGATGACTTTTATTTAAAGGAGCTCCACTCACAATGCCTTAGTGGCACTATTAACTACATTCACTAGTAAGCTAGTATTTAAGCTACATTTTGTATATCTCTATGAGAGTATACCAATGTATCAGGCATTACAAATTACTATCTTGATTGCCTTTGGAACTACTCTTTTTCTTTTTAAGACGGAGTCTAACTCTGTCACCCAGGCTGGAGTGCGATGGCATGATCTCGGCTCACTGTAACCTCTGCCTCCCGGGTTCAAGTGATTCTCCTGCTTCAACCTTCTGAGCATCCAGGATTATAGTTACATGCCACCATGCTTAGCTAATTTTTGTATTTTTAGTAGAGATGAGATTTCACGATGTTGGTCAGGCTGATCTTGAACTCCTGACCTCTTAATCCGCCCGCCTCAGCATCCCAAAGTGCTGGGATTACAGGTGTGAGCCACCGTGCCCAGCCCTGTAGCTACTCTTAAGAGTCAACCTAGTATATTCTTATAAAGCAGTTGCCTAAACAAGCCTCCTCTTAAATATGCCTTTGAAAAGTATAAATTCCTCTCTAACAGTATCTGCATTTCACTTTGAAGAACTTATCAGCTTCCAGTGGCAGGTGTGCGTATCCTACAAGTTTCAGTTTTCTCTCGATGCTCAGGATGAACTGAATATCTATACAAGGGAGCATCTGGGAAGTCTGACTTACTGGACTACTTGGACTGGTTTGTCCTCATAAAACGTAAGACCTACAATCCATAGGCTGTTACCTAGCTCCTGAGAGCTAACCCACAATCCCAGATTTTTAGTCCTGAAATGCATACCCAGGAATTCTTCTCCTGTTTACGTGAATCAGGAAGGATATGGCAAGCCAAGAGAAGGAAAGAACTTGCTGAGCCTTGCCTTCCAAGGGATATCAAGAAGTTACTCAAAAGACTGCAAAGTGCTGCAGTTATATTCCCTTGAGGAAAGGAAACTTTAAGATGATTTGGAGATAGCCAAATATAATCACATAACAATCAATTTTGAAATTTGCTGGCATGTGACATTCCTCTAGGAATTCTTGGTTTCTAGCTCGATCTCATTGGCAACAAATGGAATTTCCTGAGCCTTATTAGGAGTCTGACATTTTGTTTGAGAATCAAAACTTTTCTGTTTAAAAACAAGAGCCAAACTCAGTTATATATCAACAGGGATGTAAGAGAAAAAGCAAACAAGGTAAGCTATTATATTATATATGTGCAGAACATAATAGTTTGAAGAGGGAGACTTCCCAATGGACCAGAATAAATACTAGAATGTAATACATAACTCGGTTATACAAGGTAAAAATAAGTTACTGGGCTTTCAACATGGATATCATGATAGCTCATTAATTTAAATAAGAACTCCTAATATGCATGTAGCATTTTATGAGTTAGATGGTGCTTTAGATGGGTTGCTTTTCACAATAGATAAATTAGGGCAAGTGAAGGCCTGGGTTTGAAAACATATTCTGCAAAATAAGCTCATCACTGTGATAACCTGGCAAATCCTAAGGACTCCACAGCTAGAGTAAATAGCTTCTGTAGTTGAATAATATTGTTTCAATAAAGTTATAAAGATGGGTGTCCTTCCTCAATGCATAGCATGTTGGAAACTCGGGATACTTCAGAAAGTCTCTTCGTCCAGCACTCTAACTTGTGAAAGAAAATATTGTCATACAAAGGTTTGGCTATACTCTTATTTCATGTTAACCTAAGGTACAGAGGGTATAAAACTCTTTTAGCTTATTGAAGATGAGCTAATCCCCAACCTTGCTGTAGTAATTGCTGAACATGGGAAGTTGTGGGGTCTGAGTTCTAATTCCAACTAATTCTTTGTGCCTGTTATTGTCTGTGGTAGCTCGGTTGCCCACCGCTGTGCCAGTATCATTATCTGTGACTTGAGGCAAATGGTAAAGACAGCTTGTCTGAGCCTCAGCACTTGGGTGGCAGATGTGACAGAGATAGATAAATTGGCCAGAATGAGTATTTCAAACCAGAATCATGCCCCCAGGCCCAGTCTGGGACCATCTATAGTGTGGAAGGCAGCTCAGACATAGGTCAGTTTGTTCAGGAGACCACACATTATGATCTGCTGAGGTGTTCTTCATCATTTTCACTTGAAAATGAGGGGTGGCTGTGTTTAGGCTATCAGCCTCAGATTTGAATTTCATAGTGATTAGGTGGTCAAATGGCTGCTCTCTGCAGACTGCTTAGGGGCCGTTAGAGCTACACAATTGCTCTAAAATGAACAGAAGCAAATAGCCTCACCAAACCTGCCTTGAGTCACTCCTTGAAGTGAGGGTGATTAAGAGGGTAGGCTGTTTTTAAGGAAAAAATTCAAGAATCAGTCTGTCCAGAGACTGAAAATTATTTATTGTGGCATTTCTCAGTGTCGCCTTTCCTCACCATTACTTTACTGGCATTAGGCTTTGAAACATTGTTCTCACCAGCAAGGTGGTTATTTTTTATGTCTTATCAAGGTCTCTAACAGGTCCTATGACACACAAATGTTAGAAAGGAGAATAAAGCAACAATTTCGTGAAGCAAGAGTACATGGGAAGAGAGACGGGAAGGTGATGTTGCCATGCTCAGTTGTAGTTGAATATGAATTTTTAATATCTTTGTCTCAGTCACTGTATAGAAATATGATATTTTCAGATTAAAGGATCCTAGATCTTTGTTGAATCCTACCTCTGTTAACCTCAGCCTCTTTGGGAAACAGCAACAAACTCCAAGCTGTAATTCAAACTCTAAAATAAAAGGCTGGGCTGTGATCCAAAGTGTTTTCAATATTTTTCTGGTAGATTTTTAGTGATTTTTCATGAAAAGCACTTAATTCAAATGTTATTATTCCATTTTTTAATGTTTTAGTCAACAGTAAATGATACTCTCTTCTGATATACTCCTCTCAAAGTGGTAGAAGAGTTTGTGGCAAATTGCCATTTCAACCATTTATTCTGCTCCTGTAATGCAGGATTGAATACACTGAAGCTGGGAAAAATTAACTAAACTACTTTTATGCACCTTCAAAAGAAGCAACAGAAAAACTTGGCAAAGTAATAATAGTGAAATTTTATTGCTTCTCAGTAGATTAATATATTTAATAATATCCCAGAAAATGCTGTACTTTGAAAGTTTAACATATAACAGTGTATATCTTAAATTAAAAATAACCATATAGTCCAGGGTGATTATCTATACTTTATATAGTCTATATTCCTTGTGAGATTTGGGGTTAAATGCATCTGAGTTCAAATCCTGAGAAGACTGCAGAGTAAAGAAGGTTAAGATGGAGGGAAGAAGGAAAAGAGGGAAGAAGGAAAGAAGGGATAGACAAAGAAGAGAATAGGAGATTGGTAGAAAGGGGAAAGGAAGATGGAAGGGAGGAAGGAGAAATACCTGAAGTCCATGAAGGGTTGGTGCTGAAGGCTACCTTCATCATTAAGTAAAGAGGGAATTGCATTGTGAGCAAACAAAAAGCATGCCCAGATACAATCCTAATGCAAAACTTTCTGAGATTAAAAAGTATTAAAAGCTGGAATAAATAGGAAAGGCAGTTCATGAAATGTATTCAAAGAGATTTAAAAAATAGCTCAGGTAGAGAATCTGTTAACGCAATATAGTAGATGCATGACTCTTCTTAATCTTCCACACTTTACTCCATGGCATTCAGGTAACACTTCTTAGTCTCCTCTGAGTTCAGACAAATTTCTTGAGAGGAAAGTTGATATTCCCTGGACACTTTCAGGATCTGTTTGTGTCTCATGGGTATAGGTTGTAAAAGTTCTTTGCATAGATATGTCAGCATATTAATGCATTATTTGGCTACATGTGACCTCTCCTCCCTGCATTTCCTCATTTGCCATTCATCTTCTTGCTTCCCTTCTTGCTTCGGCCATAATAGTCTCTGGGGTTTAGCATAAGTGCTTCTAGGGCACTCCTCTAACTGCATGGTTGTTGTTACTGTACAATTAAAGGACTTGGATATTATAAAATGGTAATGGTTGGAATTTTGCCGTCTCACTCCTTAGGGGCAGGGAACAATGAGAACACCTGAAAAAGGGTCAGAGGCCAGAACCAGATTCAGGAGAGAGTTCAGCTTTCAGCTGGGTTTGTTCATTTTTCAGGGCTGCCCCCATGAGCTGTCAGTTGCTGGAATTGCAGAGTATTTCGCGGAAAGAGGCGGCTAAGCAGGGGTGAAATCTTTAGACAAATGGCTACAAATGGTACTGAGAATTGAAACCTAAACTATAAGTGAAGTCTCTTCCTTAAATGATACACTCAGACTTAACGATAAGCTAATAACGTGGTTCAGTACAGAAAATGTGAGTCAGATGGAAGAGTAGAGAATTTAAAAGGTGGGTAAGCGGTATCTTTGATTTTAGCTTGAGTGGGGTTTTTGGTATTGATGCTGTTGTGTTGGGAGCACCACAGAAGGACAAAAAGCTCCTTTAGCAACTTGGCCTGGAGTCAAATAGGCCAACGTTGGAATCTGAGCTCCACTGCTTTCCTCACCTGGAACTAATTGCTTACTCTCTCAGTCTGCTCATATGTTAAAAGAAAAAAAAAAAAAGATAATACTAATAATTGTTACCTTTGGAAAGTTACACCTTTCTCTTCTGTACCTTTAACCTCTTTCTCTTAACTAGATACTTTCCACGAGAATCAAAATACATTCAAGTATCTTCTGTATTAAAACAAACAAAACAAAAACCTCACCCTCAACCACTTATTCCCCTACGTTATGGTTTCTCTTGACATTTGGGACTAGATAATTCTTTACTTTGGGGCTGTTCTGTGCATTGCAGGATGTTTAGCAGCATTCTTTACCCATGAAAACATTGCGTCCCTCACCCCACAAGTTGTGACAATCAAAGTTGTCTCTAGACATTGCCAAATGTCTCCTGGAGAAAAAAATGCCCACCTCCACCCCAGCTGGGAACCACTATTGTAATGACTCCCCCATTTCTTGTCTCCCTTGCAAAGCCACACTTTCCCATTTTTGCCTATTCTCTCTAGCTATATTCTTCACTTCCCTATCACAGCCAATTTTATTCTAGTCTGTCTCTTGTTCCCATTTTACCAATAAAATTATTTTTAGTAAGATGAACAATAACCTTGATAGTTCCAAATGTAATGAATATTGCAATCCTTCTCTTCCTTGATCTCTCAGAATTTGAAATGTGTTCTTCTCCTGGTTCTTCTGACACTATTCTCTTTCTTGGCTTGATCATGAAGCCTGGGACTCTTGGAATAGCTGCAGCCTTTCTCTCCACTTCCTTACCATATTCACTCACTGTGTCCAGGATAGTAGCTCAGACTTGTTCAAATGCTGATTAAAGGGCTTCTCTGCTGACAGAGGACAAACGTCACAGAACAAGCATTTGTCAAGCTTTTGCTTGTATCTCATTTGCTAGCAATCTCTTGGCCCATGCCCAGAGTCACATGGACAGGGCCTACTGAAGGCAGAAATACAGAAAGGGAAGACTTTTGGCGTAACAACTTGAGGCCCTCCCTTAACCCACTCCCCAGTAAAACTGGTGAAAACTATGAACAAACAAATGAAAACTCCAAGCACTTAAATCCTCTGGAAATGATGCCAAGGACAAACAGCAAATTAAGAAACATCTATCCAAGAACGTTTATGAAAATTTAATAAGAAAGGCGAGCCTGTGGTATTTAAACCAAGACTGCTCCCTCTCACCCTCTTCCAAGTTCAGGGAGGTAGAGGCTCCATTCCAGACTGGCGTAACCAAGAACACAGAGCTCCCTGCCCTCCAGCTGGAAGGTTTCCACATGGGAGGAACAGGACTTCAGTGTTTCTCATCTTGCCCACAGTTACCCATTGCTAAGGCTAAACTCTGGTGAACACAGTAGAGAGGTACGGGGCTCCCTCCCCTGCCAAATCCCTCATTGAATGAAGGGGATACCTTATGCACAGCATGCTGAGAATACAGAGGCCTCATCATCCTTGCCTGGGCTCCTGAGGCGGTGGTTCCACACTAGGAGAGAGAAATCTAGAGGCTGTTAGGGTGCTGCCACCTCCCAACTCAGCTCAACTCCTAGAGTGGGAGTTTCACTCAGTCATGCAGGGAGAAGCTCTCCGTTGTCCCCACCTCCATCTCCAGAAATCTGGCTTAGAGATTTTGCCCGGTGGTGGTGGGGGCAATAGTCCATCATCAAATAAATATTTTTAATCTCTTCCCAAAGGGCTTGGATTCTTTTGCAACAAAGTATGGAGAAGTTCAAGCCTTAGAGTGCTTCAAGAACAGTGGAAGCTGTGATGAAAGGAGTTTGGAGGAGAGTCAAGATACAGGCTAAATTGCAGACTAGTTCACAGGAGACAACCAGAGAAATAACACAGCTGGGAGGCGCTGACTTGGAACTATTTCTTCAAAGGAGACACAATTCGATTGTATAACTGTGTGGACCAATTTAACGCTGCATAGCATTGTTGAAAATAACAAAGCAATTGTTCACCAATAGTGGACTTGAGCAGCTGAGAGTGACTGGGGAAAGAGTGAAGGACAACCACACCAACATCACTTTCATGCCATCTGTCTGTGGACATACCCAAAGATGTGCCTCCTTGAGAGCAAACTCAGTGACTTAACTGAGTGAAATTAACTCAACTGTGAGGGAAATAGACTTTATTAAAATAATCCAGCCCCTCACTAAGCAATCAAAGAATAATAGCAAGCCCTGGGTGGTGGTAGGGGGAGTAACAAGAGTTGCTACAATATATTATCTGCAATATCCATTTTCCAACCAAAGATAATAAAGCATGGAAAGAAACAAAAAAATATAACCCATACACAGGAAAAAAAGAACCAAATGGCAGAAACTGTGGGTGAGAGTGATCAAGATGTTGGATTTAACAGAAAGATAGAAAAGAGAATGAATGCAGCCATTATGCAAACAGTGTGTCATGTCCTCTCAATGTCGAAGTCACTCAAGTCATAGATCCAACTATGTTTTCTGAAGTTGATGTCTCTATACCTAGTTTTAATTCCCTGTCATGTATACAGGACTCATACATTTTATCTTCGACTTACGCCTTCCCTTTCAGCTCCAGACCTGTGTATCATTCAGCTTTTTTGAAATCTCTACCCATATGTCTCAAAGGCACTTTTAATTAAATACTACCAAAAATTAACTCCCTCTGTCTCCAGTGTTCCCTATTTTCGTGATTGATACCATCAAACATCTCCTTTCAAAATCAAAACTCTGAGATAAATCTCTAACAGCTTCCTTCTTATTATCCCACCGATCATATTCAAAACCAAACCCATTTAAATACCTCTCGTTTGTATCCTCCTCTCTCTAGCTCTACCAACAGTACTGCAGTGTAATCTGCCGTCATCTCTCACCTGGATTACTACAGTAGTCTCCTATCTGGTGCCCAAGATAGGAGCACCCTCCTAACTGGTATCCAATTTCATCTCTACACTGATAGCCAGAAAAATCCTTTGAAATTCAAATCTAATCATGTTATGTGCCCTCCTCCTTCTTCTATGGAGACCGTAGGAAAGAAGCGGAACCTCCCGTGGTGCTTGAGTTGATGCTTAACCTCTACACCTCATTTCCTGCCTGGATCTGTCACTTCCTGAAGCACCATGATAAAACTCAGCCTCCTCAGCCCCTAAGTGCATACATTCTCTGGTTGTCTCTTCTAAATTTTGTGCCAGACAGGTGCCATCAGAGAGACTTCTCCTGTATAAAATGCCCATGCACCCTATGCTCTTTCTCTCTCTGTTCTGGACTTCCTTCCAGAGAGCTGGTCTCCATTCCTTGTCATGGGACTCTCCACTTGTGTGAGTAATAAAAATCCTTCTATGATCATACCAAAGAATTAGTGTCATGAGTTTCTATATTAGAAGCTAAACTTGGGAGGGAACTTCCCCATGTCACAGTGAGGGTGTGATGATACCTTCTTTCTACCATCTTTAAATTCTTCCATGGTTTCCATTCCATTTTCTCTTAGGATAAAGTTCACAATCCTTAGCTTGGCCTACAAGGTCTTCTACAGCTAGGTCCCTCCTTCTGCTTTCCTTCCTTCCTTCACATTAGTTATGCTCCCCACTTCCTAAAAACATGCAGACCTGCTGCCTTGTCTACCTGAAATACTCTTCTCCCACATTACCCTGCCAGACTTTACCTAGTGTGCCCTTCGTTTGTCTTTGTTACTTGGCTCAGAAATCTCTTTCTCAGCAAGGCCTTATCTGACACCTTAGCACAGCCCTCCCCACGAGGTCAGATGTACTTTTTCTTCACGGCACTGACTTTGGTTTAAACTTTGTATTTATTCATGTAATTATTTGGTGTGTATTTATCTTCCTCACTAGATATAAATCACCATTAGCTCAAAGGCTTTATGTTTTGCTTACCATTGTGTCCTCAGTGCCTAGGCCATTCACTGACCCACAGTAGTTGCTTTGATAAATATTTGTTGAGCGTAGAATAAATGAAGATCCTTAGAAGCATAAAATATATAACCTCAAAGCAGAAGATACTGTAGTTAGAATAAGCTAGGTTCTACTATAATGACATTCCTTACTACACATACACACAGCTGCATACACTCATCAATTTTGGCAGCTTAAACAACAAAGGCTTATCTCTTGTGCACACAGCATTCTCATGCTTTAACAGGATCCTCTGCCTTACATCGTCTTTATTACAGACCTCAGCTGACGGAGGCTACCACTTAGAACAGTGCCTATTTTCAAAGGCCAGCAGAAGAGAGGTAAGAAGAGTTTCATTCTGGCAATTAAATACTCCAACCAGGACATGACATACTTTATCTTCATATACAATCCATTGAGCATAACTAATCTCATGGTCCTACCCATTTGTAAAGGGGAAAGACATAGGTAATCATCTCACGCATTGAGAAGAAAAGAAGAATTAAATACATGTGACCAATACAAATCTCCCGATTGACATTTTAATGTAGAGCTGTATGTGATTAAAGTTAAAATTGAATCTGAAGGGATGATAGAAAAATTCAAGAGGATATGGTATTTAATAATTTAACTGGGCTGAAAGTTGAAATTTGGATAGATTGAGTGGGTAGACATTGCTAGCAGGAGAGATAACATAAATATAATCAAGAAGTATGTATAAATGCGGGCCCAGGGCACAGTGAGGAGTGATCAGCCTATAGGAGATGATTAGAGTGGCAGACCTGACCATTAGCATATCCGTACTTCTCTCTTAAGCCTTTTTGGCCTAGAATGTAGAAATATCCTTGGAATAAGCAGTTCAGCATATGGTTTTAGACATATCGGTCATCTTGACTGGATTGCATATTCTTCATTTTTGAAATTCCAGATGATCATCTGCTTTTCTTCCGGTCTGTATTGGTTGATATGCAGTCCAGAAAGAGCTGGATCTGACTTAGGAAAATAGAACTGCTTTAATCCCTCTTTTCAGCCCACTGTCTATCCATTAGCAGGTAAACACCAGTGTCCATGCAAGTATGTGAACTGAGCTTCTTTAATCTCACCTTTAATTGGCACTTCTAGTGGCTTAACTGAGTGAAGAGACCCTTAGCAATGATACAAAGTGAAGGATGAGGTAGAATAATAGGTTTTTGAAAACCTGAGTGCAATTGAAGGTTGCTATTCAATAAATCTGTCCCTAGAAGCGAGTAGCACATAGTCAATACAAGTCAGACTATTTTCTCCCATGTTACATTTGTTAGTTTTACTGGTTTGGGAAAAGGAAAAGAAAAGTCATGCTGTTACAGTTCCACTAATAGAAAATGGATATTGGGGAGGAAATTAGATTGGAATAAAAGTATGTTGTTAAGAAATCACAATAAAGTATTGAATAGAGAGAAACCATTAATGGAGACAGCTATGTCATACCTAATATGCCCTCTTTTCATTGATCCTTAGAGGAAGCATAATATCATGGCTAAGTGTAGTCTCTTGAGCCAGCCTGCCATGATTCAGATTGAGACTCCATCATTCACCGCTGTGTGACCTTGAGAAAGTTACACAATCATTCTTGTATAGTGATTCCTTACTGCTATGGACAGATTTGTGTTCACCCAAAATTCAAATGTGGAAGCAACTGTGTGTGGAGATAGGGCCATTAGGAGGTAATTAAAGTAAAATGAAATCATAAGTTTAGGGTCTTAATTCAGTAGGATTAGTGGCCTTAGAAGAAGAGGAAGAGAAAGTTCTCTCTCTTTCTCTACTTGCCTGTACCAAGGAAAGTCCATGTGAGAACACAGGGAGAAGGTAGCGATCTGCAAACTGGAAAAGAGTCGTCACCAGAACCTGACCATGTCGCCACAGAGATCTCAGACTTTCAGCCTCTAGAACTGTGAGAAAATAAATGTCATTTAACTCTCCATTCTATGGTATTTTGTTATGACAACCTAAGCTGACTAATACACTTAACCTATAAAGCAGGGATAGTAATAGTGCCTATATGATAGTGTGTTTATGAAGATTTAATATATGTTAGTTTATTATTTTATGTCCATCTCTAGTTCCTTATTGAGTGTACTTAAGAATTCTACTTCCCATGTTTGATAGACTTGGTTTGGATTTCAGTTCCACCTCTTGTAAACTGTATTGCCTTGAGCCAGTTACTAACTCCTCTAAGCCTCAATTTTCCTATCTGTAAATGGGGATGATAACAGTGCTGCTTGTCTCTTCAGGTTGTTGTGAGGATTAAAGGAGATATGCATGGCAATGCATCTGCCAGGTAGTAGGCATTCCAAATATGCTATTTACTCTCATCATTAGAGGTTTGCCGAGTCAATGAAAAGAGACTGCTTGCTCCAGAAAACTTTGAAATACATGGATGCAGGAGCAAGTAATAGCAGTTTCTCCTCAACCTTGGAACTCTAAAAATGTATTTCCTAAGCCATTTTTAATCTTTATTTCGTCATTAAAAGATACATGCATTGTGCATCTGTTTAATATATGCTATGAATGTCTTTCTCCCTATCATGATGTCAGTGTTACATTACAGATTCTAAGGTACAGGGGCCATATCCCTTAAACATGATTTAATTAAAATAGCAATATAGAATTGGATGTGACTACTGCTTCTGCAATGAAATTGAAAGATGGGAGAGTGAGATTTTTCTCACAGCTATTGAAAGGCAGACCTGAGAACTAAAATCCAGTCTCAGAGCCCAGTTATTTCACAATGTGAAGGCAGTAATATATATATATATATATATATATATATATATATATATATATATATTATTGAGCATCTCATGTACCATATCATATATATCATTAAGCTTATATGTAGACAAAATAGTATTTTGTGCATCAGTGCCTCTCAAACATTAATAAATGAATAACCTGAGGATCACATTAAAATGCAGATGCTGATCAGGAAGTCTAGAATGGGACTGAAATGCTGCATTTCTGACAAGTCCCTAAATGATGCTAAATCTGCTGATCCTTGGGCTACTCTTTAAGTAACAAGGATATAGTTGGTTTTAAAAATAGTGACATAAAGATTTTTTGCTATTTTTATTTTATGTACCCATTTTTGTATTCACTAAAATGCATTCTGGATGCAAACTTCTTTAATACAAATGGAACAAGAAATTAAAAGCCAACTTGGCAAGACTTGAACTGCACACATTTTAAACTTAAAATACTTCAGTTCATTTCTCCATATGTTGTATATTCCTAAATCACTCACAATGTTTTTATTTTCTACCCCTTTTTTATCAAATGAGAAAATAGTACTCCTCTGATGTTTTTCAGTCGTTATCTTCCATACCACATTAAATCACCTCATTCTTCCTAAAAAGCTCTCCTTGTTTTCTGACCTTTACTGTCTTGAGTTTCCATTTCTCAACACCTAACTCATGCCCAAATCCTGTTCTCTGATATTTTCTCATCTCTCTTACTTTCTTCTCCTTGGGAACTTCCATCCACTGCCACATATTCAAACATTAAAGTCAGCTCTCCATAATCACTTCTGCATCAGTATCTTTTGTTCTGAAGGCTTTTCTAAGTTTTATTCTTTTATGCCCAATGGATTGGATACTTACGACCTCACAGCCCATTAAAGTCAACATGTTGAAAAACCAGAATCCGTATCCTTCTTACCATTAGGTCAGTGTTCTATTCTGACAGTAAATGTCAGAATAAATTCTGACCTTGAAAATTGTCCTCTCTCTAACTTCAACATTTTTTCTGCCTAGATCTTCCATTGCTTTTAAATATATGGTTGACTTAAATTAGCCTGAATCCTGTTTCCAGAATGTGCCTTGAAATTCCCAACTTCCATGCCATTTTCACTCTGAATCTCAAGATCTCATACCAATCTTCGCTTATTCCAATGTTGCATATCTTTTGAGGCCTACATGAAATGCTACAACTTTTATTGTAATATAATCTAATCTAACTTTTGGATTAGATCTAATGTAATCTAATCTAACTTTTATTGTAATCTAATCCCTTACCTGAAAATGATTGCTCCTCCTCTGAACTGCTATAATACATATTCTGTGCTATTTAGATGACAACCCGCACTATACTATATATTAGAGATCTACACAAATATCTGCCACTATCTGAAACTTCAAGGCTCCATTTCTTCTCCATTATTCCCCCAAACACCATTCACAGCAGGTTGTTGTCAGTAATAAAATTTTATTGAAAGTTTTGAGGGTTACGCAGGCCAATTATAGCAGAAGCAGGAATCAAGTGGAATTAGAGTGGTAGAATCAGAGCCCTTAGACATGTATCGGACAGACACTCCCTGACCAAGTCTATCCATGGACACAGAACTCCTACCTCCACATACTTCGTCTTGCATCTCTTTTGCCAGCATCATAACCCTCACAAAAATGCCAAAACTTAATGCCTTTTGCTTCATTATGCAGTAATTTCCCCTTTTTTGTTATTGTTTAAACTTTCCAGCACTTTGGGAGGTCGACACGTGCAGATCACCTGGGGTCAGGAGTTTGAGACCAGCGTGGCCAAAGTGGTGAAACCCCATCTCTACTAAAAATACAAAAATTAGCCAGGCATGCTGGCGGGTGCCTGTAATCCTGGCTACTTGGGAGGCTGGGGCAGGAGAATCACTTGAACCCGGGAGGCGGAAGTTGCAGTGAGCTGAGATGGTGCCACTGCACTCCAACCTGGGGGATAGAGTGAGGCTCTGTCTCAAAAAAAAAAAAGAAAAAAAAACCCTCATCTTCCATAATCAAATACATTTTTAAGTATTTTCCTAAGCTTGATAGCACTTCTGTCTCTCAGAAAAATTCTGCAGTCTTGTAGTGGTCTTGGGTCAACCAGCCAAAAGTTAACTAATTTGGGTAGCAGCAGCACTATATAATAGGCAAAATAATTATCTTGCTTTCATATGCATACTTATTTTCATATGTATTTCTCCTTTTTTTATCTATTTGGAAAACACTTTTAGGGAAGTATCATATAGCTTCAAACATTTTTGTTAATTACAATATGGAAGAAAAGAGAGTTCAAATCCTTAATCTACCATGTGTGACTTAGGGGACTTTAAGCAAGTTATTTTCTTGGGAATCCTGTTTCCTGACCTATCAAATGAATATAAGAATACCTATTTCACATAAGTATGAAGGCATAGATAATTTCTATAATATCATTTAGTTAGAGTCTTGGCACATAGTAGGAGCCCTGCTCTCAATACAAGTTTAAAATGTCTGTTGAATGCAAAATGGTTACTCCAGTGAGCTTTTTCAAACTTTAAAGTGAGTATAGTGTTTCACTGCAGGATCCCAAAAGCTATTTGATGCTATGATTTCTTTCTCAATAACATCATGTTTACTCTGCAGACATTTCCATAGTGTTCTACCCTTAATTGAACAAAGACAGGAAATCACGACTTTAAAACTTTCAGCGTTAAGAGTAAATGACTCATTAGTTTAGAGACATATCAATAATTATGGAAGTATCTTCCCAAACTGTAATGTTTTCCTCTGCCTTAGTGCTAGCAATCAAAACCACTGAATTAATCTGAGCAGGGTCAGGACTTTGAATCTGAAGAAAATCCCTTGAATTTGAGGCATTATGTGTACAGTACAAGATGCTCCAGCTACAGATGTTCTGAATCTTGTTTAAAAGCAATGGTGCAGGAGACCAGATAGCCACCTCAAAACCTCCGAGTCCCATAGTGTTCCAGTGTGGTGCCAGAAGTCTGTTGCTGCACAAGAAAAGGGGAGATGTCACCATTTCTAAAGCGTTAGCCACTCCCTGGGGATGAGAGATAGGTGGTAAAAATTGGAATGTAGAAATTTTCATTGTGTTCTAGAATTGCACAGAAATTTTCTAGGGAAGTATTCTCTATGGATTTCCCAATTTTGTTGACTAATCTCTTCATCCGAAATGTTTCCATCCACGTATGAACTTTCTCTCTAAGTCCAATGTAGAATCAATTTGGTATCTACTGACTTTCCAGATTCCCCAAGTTGGGATAATTCATCATTTCTTCTTTTATGTTCCTAGTGCATAGAAATAAAAGCATTTATCACAGTCTTTGGTTACTGATGATGGTGGGGAGGTGTTTACAGTGTGATGGCTTGAAGTACAAAGTACAAACTTGAAAGTCAGATTTACACTTACCTTCGACCTTAGGTTACTTAACCCCCCTCTGCTTCAGTTTCCTCACTTCATTACTTATTAGTAGTAGCTAAGTAAATAAACTTACTAATAGTAGCTACTTTATGATTTTTTATGAGGATTAAATGTAATGGTACATATGAAATTCTTAAACAAGAGCTGCAATGTAGTAAATTGTCAGTGAATATTAGCTCTCAATATTATCCCTCATAGACTCCTCCTGCTACTTTAGGTAGAAATCTCCTTAATAACTATGACAATAACATGTTTATTTCTTTGTTGATATAGTCAGTGCTCAATACCTTATCTGTTGAGTTCAACTGCATTTGTGACAGGAGACACCTTAGGCTTTAAAAATCCTATTTTCTATTTATATTGTCATAAAAGTCATGATGGCTATGCTTTTAACACTTGACCTACCTGAATGTGGATGGGGTTGGTTTCTAAAAGTAAAATAGCTTTTAATGCTGTTTACAATGTATGGCAGGATTAGAAAGGCATATGTGCCATGGCTTGAATATTTGTCTTCTCTAAAACTCATGTTAAGATTTAATCCCCAATGTGGCAGTATGGAGAGGTGAGACCTTTAAGAGGTAATTGGGTTATGAGGGTTCTGCTCTCAAGAATAGATTAATTGATTCCTGGATTAATGGGCTTTCATGGGATTGGGACTGGAAGGAGAGGAAGAGAGACCTGAGCTGGCATGCTCAGTACCTTTGCCATGTGATACCTTGTCCAACTTTGTACTCTGCAGAGGGTCCTCACCAGCAAGAAGGTCCTCACCAGATGTAGCCCCTTGACCTTCGATTTCTTAGCCTCTATAACTGTAAGAAAGTTTCAGGTATTCTTTTATAAGCAACAGAAAATGGACTAGGCAGCATGTAAACCAAATTAATAAATATATGCAAATTTTTGTAGCACTTATTTTACTTTTATATAACAAATAAACTCTTAAAACAAATATTATTTTGAAAGAAACTCATATGAAATGATCCTAAGCATAATTTAAACTTTTAAATTGCATATGTAAAGTTTTCCTTATCCAAATATGTCGATAGACAAAATGAAAAAGATAAATATTTTGTATAGTTCTCTCTTCTTGAAAAGTATTGCTTTGATTAAAATTCATATTTTTCCAACATAGTTTAATTCATAAATAGTAAAATAAATATGAAACATTTCATCTCAATGTAGTATTTGTTTTTCTTGAAAGCTTTCAAAAGGGAGAGACAAGAATCCCCAGAATATTAGAAATCTTTCACATTTTAATTACAATCACTGTAAACCTGAATAATTTTTTTCTAGCTTGAAGCCTAAAATTACCAGTACTTTCATATACAAGATGAAAGTTTGTTTAGTCATACCTCTGCATATTATTGTTTGAAACAATAATTTCTTACAATGACTCTAAATCAAAATTTCTGCTTCTCTTTAAAAAGACAGTGGCAGTAAGTTTCTCTCCTTGAGCAATGGGGTACTTACTCTGCCTGGATTTCTTCCCCTTTCTCAGCACAGATACCATTGAAAGAGCTTAGCCCTCATTTAAGATTGGTTCCATATTAGTTTCCTAAGGCTATTTTAACAAATGACTGAAAGCTGTGAGTTTTAAAACGACAGAAACGTATTCTCTCACGGTTCTGGAGGTCAGAAGCCTGAAATCAAGGTGTTAGCAGGACTTGTTTGTTCTGGAGGCTTTAGGAAAGAGTTCTTTCCTTGCCTGTCTTCCAGGCATTCCTTAACTTGTGGCATCATAACTCCAATCTAAGTTGATGAAGTAGGAACCTCCATCTGTACATCACCTTTTTCTCTCTCTGATTCTCTTCACTTCTCAGTTCTCTTCTAAAGACACTTACCATTGGATTTAAACTCCACCCTAATCCAGGATAATCTCACCTTGAGATCCTTAATTGAATTACATCTGCAAAGATCCTTTTTCCAAGTAAGTTCACATTCACATTTTCCAGGTGGACATATATTTTATGGTGCTGATTTTTAATCCACTACAGGTACCCTGTGACTAGGGCTTACTAAACTCTGGTCAGAAATGTGCTAGGCATGAAGATTATATTTGCATGAAGCTAATAATATTTCAGGACTACTTGATTGCACTGTTCAAACTTACATTATGGCTTCCAGAGACAGCTAGATCTTCCCTATTCATTAACTTTGAAAGGAAACATTTTTCCCTGGAAGAGGTGCCCAATCCTTCCGTGCTCTTCCTTAAGGTGGGCTTGTCTTACGTGCAGTAACTAAGCCCAGAGTCAGTTCTACTAATAATCCATTAAGATGCTGTGAGGGAAAAATCATCTCGAAATATGATGGAAATAAATATGTATAAGAAGCATTTCACAGATGAATAGATTCCCACTTTATTAACCAAGTGCCTGTGTGCTTGGCTTAAATTTTTCACATTTTGAGATACTTAATGTATTATAGAAAATAACATTCAAAGAGGACATAATGGTTAGTGTTTTGGATTCTTTGAAATGAAGAGCAAGACAATTTTGAATTTTAAAAAAATACTGTAGATGCTATATCCTTAAGCAACTCAAAAGTTTTGTACCAAAGGCTATTTTTAAAAGTCGAATCAAAATGAAATAGGTGCAAACACCTATGTTTTGAGATGCGGAGGAATTGACTTTTTTTAAAAGTGGGAATAAATAAGTGTTTTTTTTTTAACTTAAAAAGGGTATAGATAGGGTTTCTCAGAGGACAGGGAGAATGAAGTGAATTGTCTGAATGTCTACAATATTATACTTTTCTTGCTTATAGTAAGCAAAACTAGTATGAATGACAGTAATAAAAGTTATAAAAGGAAATTCATCTTCATTTATGTACATGCAAACATTTGCAGATAGTCAAAATTATATATATAGAGAGAGACACACACATACATATATAACACATACATACATTGAAAATCTTTAAGCACCTCTAATTTTTTATGACTCAAAAAAAGAATCCTTACTTAAGTGCTAATGTGGCAAAAAAATGTTAATGTCCATTAAATTAATTGACTTTGCTCTGATTTAGGAATGATAATTGCAGAAATGAGTAGGGGTATGTGATCTAATATATAGAGATGGAGCATTTTAAGGTCTGGAACTCTGGGGCTGTCAACAGTTATAAGAAAATACAAAGAGAGAGATATACAGAGACAGTAATAACAGGTAGTCCCAGGAGTAGGACAGGAGATTTGTTACCCAGAATCAATATCATATTTGCTCTATTTCATCTTTTTGCAAGACAAAATAGAGATCTAAGGGGCTGGGAAAGGTGACTAATGAGTTGCTTGCATTCTCTTCTCCCCTCCTCTCCCCTCCCCTCCTCTTCCTTTTTTTTTTTTTTTTTTTTTTTGACAGAGTCTCACTCTGTTGCCCAGGCTGGAGTGCAATGGTGCGATCTCAGCTCCACCTCCTGGGTTCAAGTGATTCTTCTGTCTGGAGACAGGATTACAGGCATGCACCATCGCACCCGGCCAATTTTTGTATTTTTAGTAGAGACAGTGTCTCAGGATGTTGGCCAGGCTGGTCTCGAACTCCTGACCTTAGGTGATCTACCTGCCTTGGCCTCCCCTATTATTTTCTTCCTTTATCTTTTTCTTCTGTTTAAAAGCTCAAAACTTGTTGAAACTCCCTCTCCATCAGATTCTATGTGGACACATTCAAAGAACTGTCCTTGGAGGAGAATTTCAAGTGTCTTTCATTTTAATGTCTGGCCTTGGTGCTTATTTATGAAGTCCCCTGAATGAATTTATGGGCCAACTTGGGAGCCCAGACTAGCTCAGGAAACCTGGCACTGAGACCCGCATTTACTTGGGGTCAAACACAATACTCACTGTGCAGCCACATTCACTTATGCATTGCTCACACCATGCAGCTTGAGAGCTTTGTCCCTGATTCCAATCTGCTGAGTATTATTCAGTCTGAAAATTTACTTTTACACCAAGCATATAAACAAAATGAAATACAGTTTAAGAAATCAGCTCATAACATTTATAATTAAATTCATTAATCAAGGCAGCTTATGGAAATACCACATGTGAACTGTAAACTTTATAAATATTCAAGTAGTGAACGACTAGACAGTCACGTTGGTAGTTTTGTTTCAGTGTGAGTGATGTAGTATATTACCATCCATCAGTCTGCAGTCTTGTTTTAAAACTTGTTGAACCATGTATTTCATCAAAAAGAACTTTTGGTTACATTTCTGTTTCCATATGTTTTCCATTTTCCTTCCTCTCTAGATTTATGTGCCTTCGTACTAATTAGCACCTGCAATTGAATTCAGAAAGCAGCACTTGAATCAAACCAAGTCAAGCTGTCTGTGAAGGAAAAAAACTACCAAGTTCCAAGATTTCTTGTTAATGGATGTGAGCAATACACTTTGTTGATGTTCTTATTCACATGTGTCTTCTTAAAGTATGAGAATTTAGTATATGTTCTTTCAGTATATGCAAACATATCCTCATGGGTATTTTCAGACTATGCTGCAGTGTGCTTTGTCTGATTACCAGTTTTCATTCTAGTACAAGAATGCAGGATGTTATTTGTCACATTCATATTGTATTAGCTTAACCTCCTAGGTTTGGGGGGCAAGTTAAAGGAGGCCCAAGCTTTGCATTTGAGGGAACAAGTGAACTGGGTCTTGAAAGATGTCTTAAGAGATCAAAGAGAGAAAGCAAATAGAGGAAACATTAGGAATTGAGGTAAAAAGTGTGTTGTGGAGCAAGGAAGAGCATGGAGAAAATACTTTAAGAGAAACTGCAGCTCAAACACTCAAATGCAGAAGTATCATAAAGAAGCTAAATTCCACTTATCCTTTAAGTTCATGTGTTGCCACTGCTATGTAGACTGAAGACAAAGTCTCCTTTTTCCATGTTCCCATACCTCATACATTGTGTTTGGAAGTATTCCCTCCTCTTCTATTTTTCAGAATAGTTTGGGGAAATTGGGATTACTTCTTTAAATGTTTGGTAAAATGCAGCAGTGAAGTCATCAGATCCTCAGCTTTTCTTTGCTGGGAGACTGTTTATTATGGCTTTGATCTCATTACTTACTATTGGTCTACTTGAATTTTGGACTTCATGGTTCAATCTTGGTAGGTTGTGTGTGTCTAGGAATGTATTCATTTCTTCTAGATTTTCCAATTTATTTCCATGTAGTTGCTTATAATAGCCTCTAATGATTCTTCTAATTTCAGCAGTATCAGTTGTAAAGTACCCTTTTTCCATCCCTGATTTTGTTTGTGTCTTCTCTCTTTTTTCATAGTCTGTCTAAAGGTTTGTCAATTTTGTTTATCTTTTCAAAAAGTCAGCTTTTTCACTGATCCTTTGTATTGTTTTCTTCATTTCAATTTCATTTACTTCTGCACTGGTCTTTATTATTCCTTTTCTTCTGCTTAGTTTTGGTTCGGTTTGCTTTTGCTTTTCTAGTTCTTTCAGGTACATCATTAGAGTTTTTTTGTTTGTTTGTTTTTCTTCTTTTTTTGATGGAGGGTATAAACTGTCCCCTTATTACTGCTTGCAACTATATCCCATAGGTTTTGGTATGTTTCTGTTTCCATTATCATTTGTTTCAAAAAATTTTTCAATTTCCTTAATTTCCTCATTGACTCACTGATCATTAAGGGGCATATTGTTTAATTTCTATGTGTTTGTATAGTTTCTGGAGTTCCTCTTATTGATTTCTAGTTTCCTTCTATTGTGGTCAGATAAGATACTTTGTATTATTTCAATTTTTAAAATCTTTTAAGACTTAATTTGTGGCCTAACATATGGTCTATCCTTAAGACTGATCCATGTACTGAGGAGAATATGTATTCTGCAGCCATTGATGAAATGCTCTGTAAGTATCTATTAGTTCCATTTGATCTATCATGCTGATCAAGTCCAATGTTTCTTTGTTGAATTTCTGTCTAGATGATGTGTCCAATGCTGAAAGTGGAGTGTTGAACTCTCCAGCTATTATTGTACTGGGATCTACCTCACTCTTTAGCTCTAAGAATATTTGCTTTATATATGTTGATGCTCTGGTGTTGAGTGCGTACGTATTTACAATTCTTGTATCTTCTTGCTGAATTGACCATTTTATCCTTATGACCATGTGGTCTTTTTTTATGGTTTTATCTAGAAATCTATTTTGTCTGATATAACTGTAGCTATTTCTGTTATTGTTTTGCTTTCCATTTACATGGAAAGCATCCATCCCCTTATTTTCAATCTATGTATGTCTTTATCAGTGAAGCACATTTTTTGTAGGCAACAGATTGTTGGGTCCTGTTGTTTTATCCATTCAACTACTCTTTGTATTTTTGGCGGAGCTTAACCCATTGATATTCAATGTTATCCTTGGTAAGAAAGAACTTACTCTGCCACTTTGTTATTTGTTTTCTGGTTGTTTTGTTGTCTTCTTTCTTCTTTCCTTTCTTCCTGTCTTTCTTTCATTGAAGGTGATTTTTTCTGGTAGTATGTTTTTAATTTCTTCCTTTTTATTTTTTATGTATCTGTTGTATGTTTTTTGATTTGAGGTTACCACCAGGATTAGAAGTATCATATGATAACTGATTATTTTAAGCTGATGACAACTTAAAACTGATTGCATAAGCAAACTACCAGATAAGGAAAGAGAAAAGTAATAACTCTACACTTTTACTTTGTCCCCCACTTTTTAACTTTCATTGTTTCTCTTTATATCTTATTGGGCTGTCTTGGAAAGTTGTTGTAGTTATTATTTTTAATTGGTTTGTCTTTTAGTCTTTCTACTCAAGATAGTAGTAGTTTAAACATCACAATTATAATGTCATACTATTCTGTGTTTCTCTGCATATTTACTATTACTGATGAGTTTTATATTTTTAATTGATTTGTTATTGCTCATTAATATCCTTTTCTTTCAGATTGAAGAACTCCCTTTAGCATTTCTGTAGGACAGGTCTGTTGTTGATGAAATCTCAACTTTTGTTTGTCTCAGAAAGTCCTTATATCTCCTTCAGGGTTGAAGGATATTTTTGCTGGATATACTATTCTAGAACAAAAGGTGAGGTTGGTTTGTTTGTTTCTTCTTCCACACTTTGTATATGTCATGCCACTCTCTCCTGGCCTGGAAGGTTGCCACTGAGAAGTCTGCTGTCAGACGTTTTGGAGCTCCATTGTATGTTACTTGTTTCTCTTCTCCTGTTGCTTTTAGGATCCTTTCTTTATCTTTGATATTTGGGAGTTTGATTATTAAATGCCTTGAGGTAGTCTTCTTTGGGTTAAATCTCCTTGGTGTTCTATAATCTTCTTATACTTGAATGTTGATATAATTCCCTAGTTTTGGGAAGTTCTCTGTTATCCCTCTGAATACACTTTATACTCCTATATCTCTCTCCTCCTTCTCTTTAGGGCCAATAACTCTTAGATTTGCCCTTCTGTTTTCTAAATCTTGAGGCTGTGCTTCATTCTTTTTAGTTTTTTTTTCTTTTGTCTCCTTTGACTGTGTACTTTCAGATAATCTGTCTTTAAGCTCACGAATTCTTTCTTCTCCTTCATCAATACTGCCATTAAGAGACTCTGATGCATTCTTCAGTATGTCAATTACATTTTTTCAACTTCAGAATTTCTGCTTGATTCTTTTTATTTTAATCTATTTGTTAAGTTTATCTGATAGGATTCTGACTTTTTTCTCTGTATTATCTTGAGTTTTACGGAGTTTTCTCAAAACAGCTATTTTGAGTTTTCTGTTTGAAAGGACACATTATCTCTGTCTTTCCAGGCTTGGTCACTGGTGCCTTGTTTAAATTGTTTGGTGAGGTCACGTTTTCCAGGGTGGTCTTGATGCTTGTGGATGTTCATTAGTGTCTGGGCATGGAAGAGTTCAGTATTTAGGGTAGTCTTTGCAGCCCAGGCTTGTTTGTACCTGCCCTTCTTGGGATGGCCTTCCAGGTTTTCAAAGAAACTTGGATATCGTGATCTAAGTTTTTGGTCACTGCATCATTGTCTGCATTAGGGGGCACCCCAAGACCAGTAATGTCATGGCTCTTGCTGACCCATGGAGATAACCTTTGTATTCTTGAATAACATCCAGAAGAATTCTCTGGATTACCAGGCAGAGATTCTTGTTCTCTTCTTTTACTTTCTATCAAACAAATAGAGTCTCTCTCTCTCTCTCTCTCTCTGTCTTGAGCTACCTGGAGCTTGAGGAGGGGTGACACTAGCACCCCTGTGGCCACCACCACTGGGACTGTGCTGGGTCAGACCTGAAGCCAGCACAGCTCTGGATCTCGCCCAAGGCCTGCAATGACCACTACTTGGCTCCTGCATATGTTTGCTCAAGGCTCTAAGGCTCTGCAGTCAGCAGGTGGCACAGCCAAAAGGCTCATATCTGTTCCTTCAGGACATCAAGTTCCCCTTTGCCCCAGGAGAATGCAGACATGCCATATGGGAGCCAGGGCCTGAAGTGGAAAGTCTTAAGAAGCTATCTGTTCTATTTTACTGTGGCTGAGCTGGCACCCAAGCTACAAGACAAAGACCTTCCCATTCTTCCCTCCCCTTTCTAAAAGCACAGGAGACTTTCCCTGAGGCTACCACCACTGTAGACCCATGGCAAGTGCTGCCAATGTTCACTCAAGACCCAACAGCTCTTCAGGCAGCCTGTAGTAAGTGAAACCAGGCCTGAGATTCTCCCCTCAGAGCAGTGGGCTCCCCTATGGCTGACGGCAGGTTCATACATGCCCTCCAAGAGTCAAGGCCTGGAATCGGAGACCCCAGGGGCCTGCTTGGTACTCTACACTACTGTGGCTGAGCTGGAGCCTAAGCTAAAAGGCAAAGTCCACTTTACCCTTCTCTCTCCTTTTCTCAAGCAAAAGGAGTCTATTCCTGTAACTGCTACAGCTGGGAATGTTCTGGGTCACACATGAAGCCAGCATTTCTCAGAGTCTCACCCCTGGCCCACAGTGAATACTACCTGGCTATTGCTGCTGATTATTTAGGGGCCAAGGGCTCTTTAGTCAGCATATTTTGAATGCTGTCAGGACTGCTTCCTTCCCTTCAAGGCAGCAGGTTCCCTTTTGGTCCAGGGTATTTCTAAAAATGTCATCCAGGAGGTAAGGCCTGGAATAGGGGGCTCATGACTCTGCCTTTTGCCCTATCCTACCGTGGATGAGCTGGTATCCAAACTGCAAGACAAAGGCCTCTTTACTCTTCCCTCTCCTCTCCTTAGGTGGAGGGAAGGAGTCTCACCCGAGCTACAAGCTGCACTCCTAGGGTTGGAGGAGGGGTGGCGCAAGCACTCCTTGGGCTGGCCCTGCTGGGGTCTCTCACTAGGTCACATATCCCCCATATCCACTGACCCTAAATCCATGCCAGCATCAGTCCTTGCCCAGGAATTTCAGTCTTTGTGGGTTAGACTGTCTTTCAAGTTTATTTAGTACCCTAGAGTCCCATAAGCACTTTAGCTTACGGCAGTGAGGCTCGCTGGATCTCGGATTCTGACCCCTGGAATAGGCCGTTCCACTCTGGCTAGGGCTGGTCTATATTCTCCCTACATTGGTGCTACTGGGCTCTGCCCAGTGTTGCTTTCCACAGTGACTGAGCAGCACTGAGTTCCAATGCAAAGTTCCGCAGTGGCTGTGCTCACCCTCCCCCAAACACAAAGATTCACTCTCTGTGCCACTTGGCCAGCATGTGGGAGGGGTGGCATCAGCAGTTCAAGACGTTCTTTCCTACCCTCTTCAGTGTCTTTTTCACTGATATAAAGCTTAAACCAGGTACTAAGATTGCTCACCTGATTTTTGGTTCTTATGAAGGTGATTTCTTGTGTGGACCATTGTTAAATTTTGTATTCCTACAGGGAAGATGATTGGTGGAGGCTTCTATTTGGTCATCTTGCTCTGCCTTTCCAAAATAATTTTTATTCTATAACGTATTGCTCTGTTACCCACAAAGTTGATAAAGCAGACTTGCTGTAGAATTAGAATTTTGAATCTCCTTTGGATCACGTTGCCAGGTTAATATCAAGCTATTAATCAATACTGTCTGAGTACAGTATTTAACCAGCAGCCAGTAATTAATCTACCCAAGAGACTATCATCCACATCACATTACAAACAACAAAAATCAATGATATGGTTACAAAGTAAATCAGTGATATGTTTAATAGTCCATGGTTTTCTTCTATAAATCATTACCACATATCTAGCAATGTAGTACTCAAATCTATCCCATTTCTTTTGTTGAAATTCTCAATAACACCCACTTTTGCTTTCAAAAGTTAGGCCTTATTATGTTTAATGAGAATTAACACTAATTAATAATGTTCATATTATATGAATGGCCATGTGGTCTTTTTGTCTTTAAACAAAAAGTTTGCAAGAAACATTAATTTTTTGTGTAAATTATTTTGAACATTAGACATGTTATACCTTTAGTAACCCTAATAATAATAATTTTAATTATTATACTTAATATCCTGCTCACTTTGAAATATTGACATCATAGAACTTATGGTTGAGACAGGTAATTAAGTAGTTAACATTTAGTAAATGTGTCATGTGGCAGGCACTATTCTTAGCATTATACACCCATTAACTTACTTAATGTTCACACCAGCACTATGAGGGAGACACTTTAATTATCTCTTCTAGATGAAGAAACTGAAGTTCAGAGAAGTTAAGTGGCTCACACAGCCAGTAAGTGGAGCCAGGATTCAAGCCTGTTAACATAGCTCCAGGGTCTGTTCCTTTAACCATTATTTTATAATAAAGACTATCTTCCAACTAGCTCTGTATGTTACATACTGCTAGTTCAAAGCCAGGTAGAAAAAAAATACTCCCTGGTTCAGCTGAAGAAGGTTTTCCAATATATTTTTAGCTGCAAATGTAAAATACCGCAACAGAGCCAATTTACATTAAAGGAGAATTATACATTCAACACATCAGCATTTCCACAGGATTGTAGAATAGTATATTAGAACAAAAATAGTGTTTGTAATGTAAATATACTCATTTTACTTTGAAGCACAGGATTGGAAAGTGGCAAACATAAGAATTATAAGTCATTTGTAATTAGCTTAATAATTTTGGTATTATTGTCTGCAGCCATACAAAGTTGTATGAGTTGTGAACTGGGATAGGACATTAAATCTGATGATAGGGTTCCATCTAGATCAGAAACAAGCCAAAAAGATGTGCCTCTTCATGAGCCTCATCAGTGCCCCAGCATATGTTGTTATTGCTAGCACATTATTAGGGTTTTATCTGAATTTTATTTATGGTTTTAGTGCATTTTTAAATATTTATACAATAAATTTCATTTTACATAATCTCAATTCAAGCATTCTTGTATCTTTTATCATCAGAGAATATTAATTAAAATTTACCATGTACATAGAAGAAATAGATATATAATATGCCTCATTTAATAATAGGGCTATGTTGTTATAAGAAAGCATCTGCTGTCTTTCAAAAGACCAAATTAGTCTTTGCCACGTTATTACTTGGACATTTGTGAGGTTAAAATGCATGCGCATGTACATGTAAAACTAATTTTAAAAATAAAATTTCTGAAGTGTTTATTAAATGTCCACTTTGTGGCAGGCACTGACCTGAGGGCAGAAGAAAAATAGGGACAGTCTTTCCCATAAGAAGGAAGAAACAGAACAGATGGTGCCTGATTACCAGGTCCGGTGGTTTGTATGGAGTACTATTCAAGCATGGATAAAAAGTGTCTAAATCAGATTAGATGAAACAGTGTCAGATATGGCTTTTAGAGGATATGAATCCGACTTCAATTAGAGAATGAGTTGTAGTTAGCTACATGGGGATGACCATTTATGCATAAAGTACAGATACAGTTAATCTCATTTTTTTGATAATGAGGACCTGGAATTCTTTCACATCTAATGAAAGAATAAACCTCCCAGAAAGTCGATGCAGTTTGTATGGTACAGATTTTAATTGGTGCCTAAGAATGACTATAGTTGGAGGAGGGAAGGTGAAAACTGACCAATATTCTTGAGCTGAGAATATTTCTATAGCCTTACTTTAAGTACACATCTTAAATCCAGGCTAAAACTCTTATACTTGCATTGGCAATTAGCTATTTCATGGATATAAAGTAAGGAGACTTGACATTATCAACCAGCCTGGGGAGTATTTTGCTGAATCTATCCTACTTTATCTATTCAAGAACAATACTTTTGAACTTGAATTCAATCCGTTTTTAAAAAAGGTTTTGTTTTTACTAAATTCATCTGTTCTCCCCCACAAAAAAACCAGTTTGTTTATACTTGTATATCTCCATGTATACATGTATGCATTTTTGAGTTTGTGATATTCTCGTTAGAATCATTTTACTGAACTATTCAAAAATTTCTTGGGTTAATACAACACACCCTTATTATTTGACAGTTTCCGTGGGTCAGAAGTCTAGGCATTGCCTAGCCAACCCTCTGCAAGGGTGCAATCTAAGGTCACCAGGGTTCAGTTTTCATATGGAGGCACCACTGGTGATGGATCGACTCCTGAGGTCACTCATGATAATGACAGAATTAATTTCCTTGCAGCTGTAAGACTGAGGGGTCTTGACTTCTTGGTGGCCGTTGGTTATATCAGAGGTTCTATCAGCTCTTAGAAGCCATCGTCAGTTAGCTGCTACCTTGCCTTTGCCATAGACCCTTTACAACAAGTAGTCTGCTTCTTCAAAGCCATGGAGAGAGGAAGAGAGTGAGTTTGCTGGCATGACTGGATTTTATATAGCGTAAGCATGGGAGTGACAGACATCACTTTTGCCACATCTTATTTGTTAGAAGCAAGTTAAAGTTCCTGCCCACTTTCAAGATGAGGAAATTATAAACAGCTGTGAATACCAGGAGGCAAGAATCAGGAGGGCTACCCTGATATATGTCTGCCACATCCCCAAAAGAAAATGTATTTCAGTCTTTGGTATCATTTTGAAAGGTTTCCAGGTAATCAGGTAGTCAACATTAAATAATCAGTTGTTTGAATGACATTTAACTGTTGCACAAACAGGTGCCTCTTTAAAAAAAAATACATACACACATATACACATACACTTTTTTTTAAATTTCCTTTTCCACCTTTATAGATACTCAATCCATTTCTTCCTTATTTCTGTCATAATTCCAGGCCTCCTGGGGTCATTTTCTCCTCTAGAGCTCTTTTTTTTTTAGCAGAATCAAACTTGAGTATAAAGCTTTTTTTAATGTTATTTATCTTCCAAACCATATTAAAAATAATTTTCTTTCAAATAATGATTATGTATTTTTATCATTATTAAATATAATGCTATTTTTCTTCAAATTTATCTCACACATTTTCTTTTTTTTGTATAATTGACTGTATATAGCTTATAGCAGTTTGTAAAAATAGATGCAATCATGACATTTATTCTATATAATTTTAATAAACATGATCAATTTTTATAAAACAAAATCTATAAACTTACTAACAAGAATATTAGGTTATGTTAAATGTCTACAAATGGTCATTTAGGCTATATATATTACATTGAAATAATGTGCTTCAGTCCTTCATATTCATTCTAACAATTTATTCAGCAAATATTTTTATTAAGCAAGCGTCAACTATGTACTGAAAGCTTAAAACACAAGAGCAACCAAGTCACGTATTATTTGATGTTCTAAATATTCAAGGCTGGTGTAGAAGAGTATTAATATGAAATAATTAATGAATAAAGACATTAAAAATCAGAGAGTTTAATTGATATATTATAGGTTGCAAATTTAGGAACCCTAGAATTGGGATCAGAATCCAGGTCTTCTGTATCACAGTTTACTGCCCTTGTGGCTCCTGTAATAAGTTGCCTTCATTTGTCAGAGAAGGTGATCAGTATCGTGCAAAGTTCTTTTCATGAAGTAGTTATAGCTTCATGTTGATCCGTACATTCTCTGGTTTGTTCCCCACTGAGACCAGCGAAGCCATGAATCACAAGTTGATGGTTAGATTTCAGCTTGGAAACGTGAAACAGAATGAGGTTAATTGACATATATCAAAATCAAGCCTGTGACTTTGTTCTCACTAGTATCATACTTTACCTGATGTATACATGTATGTATTTTTGAGTCTGCTGCGATATTCTTGTCAGAAATAATTTTACTTCCTTGAATATTTCAACTAGTCAAAAATTTATTGGGTTAAAACAACACACACATATTATCTGACAGTTTCCATGGGTCAGGAGTCTAGGCATGGCCTAGCTGACCCTCTGCAAGGCTGCAATCTAAGGTCACCAGGGTTTGGTTTTCATATGGAGGCTACCTAAATGTGCTAGCCAGTCATAGACGTTGATGTAGAATTCAATCTATACATTAGTTTTTCTCCTCCTTTGACCTTCACCCATGTAATGAAAGACTTCTTCAAGAAGCATGGCCAGGCACAGTGACTCACGCCTGTAATCCCGGCACTTTGGAAAGCCAAGGCAGGTGGATTACTTGAGACCAAGAGTTCAAGACCAGCCTGGCCAACATGGTGAAACCCCATCTATACCAAAAATACAAAAAATTAGCTGGGTGTGGTGGTGCATGCCTATTGTCCCAGAGACTTAGGAGACTCAGGCAGGAAAATCACTTGAACCTTGGAGGCAAAGGTTGCAGTGAGCTGAGATTGCATCATTGCACTCCAGCCTGGATGACAGAGTGAGACTTTGTCTCAAAAAAAAAAAAAAAAAGCAATATGTGTAGTCTCATAGCTTTGTGAAAAATACTATATTCCCAATATATATGGTGTGACTCTTAAAAATATTTACTAACTGTTGGCAATATCTAGAACATCTTTTAAAAAAATATTTCAAACATAATATCAGTGTTAACAATTAACGTTGAAACAACAATGTGATGTGATTAAATGGTGTTTTAAGCAGGTTTAAAACTGAGTTATATGTACATTGCAATGGCTCATCAGACTCCAGTTATTAAATGCATGATTTCACCCTGGGAACACTCTTATTTCTCCACAGTTTACCTTTTAATAAGTTCAGTTGGCACATATTTTGACCAGAGTTATTATATGTTTTATAGTTCACTGTATGTCTGGGACATTTTTTTGTTTTGCATAAACTTGGCAGCAAATTCAAAACTTTTCTCACGTTTAATAAAGCTGCTGGTTAAAATATGACAAAGGCAGAGTAGCTCATTCTTGTAATACAGTTATATATACACACACCTTTGTTTCGTTGTTGTACAAATTACCAATTAGTATTTCTTCATGACGTGAGCTTGTTGCATAGATTATTTTCTTACCTTAGGTCTTGGTAAGGCTGCAAAGCACAGCTTTCAGGGGAGGGCCACAATTGTCCTTTTCTTCTTCAAATATTATATAAAAGTTCAGAAAAAAAGCATTCTCATAGAGTATATTTTGTGACTGACTACCCATATTTTGGGGTTTGTGTGGTGTAGTGAGTAGAGATTACATAATGGAACTAACTTTGTTATAGATAGTTATAGGGACTAGGAAATTAAAGACAGAATAGAAGATGTGGGATAGAATTATTTACATAGAAATATTCAAGAGAAATTATTTCAGAGAAGTGAATATATGTTTCATATTTAATGTTATTTTCAAAGGATTATGTACAAGAGAACCCCTCCTGTATTTTTTTCGGAGAAATGATGTTCCTGATAATTTATGTCACCAAAAAGAAATGTGTAATAAAGAAATGAAAATCATCATTAGAAAAATATCTGATTTACTCATATTTCCTATTAAAAGTCGGGCACAAATAGGAGAGAGAAAAGTAATGCAATCCTGATATATTGCAATGCCTCAGTCCCTACTAAGGTAAAATATGTGACTAGATATATGTTTAATGGACATGATTGTGAAGAATACAAGAACAATGACAGTTATTACTATTGCGACTTAGAAATGATACAAATGAGTGGTTTTCTTTCTCAAGACAAACTAAAACTAGGCAAACCATTTTCCTTTCCAAGGTCTGCTGAAGCTGGCAGCTGCTGTAAAGCTTATTCCCGGTGTTCTCCAATACACAGCCACAGCAAGTTGTTGAGTCCTCTTAACAACTAGCTAATGTCAGTTAATAATATATATTTTTAAATAATCTTAATTGTGATTGCACCATCTCTTATCTTGGTTTCTGGGACCATTTCTGTTCTTCTTCCTATGAACTCACCTTTCTTTAGTGTCCTTTTCTGATTCCTTCTAATTTGCCCAACTCAGTCCTCAGACTGTTTCATTCTGCCCTAGATGGTCATCCACTGACTGACAATTCACAAATCTATTTATCTAGCTTCAGCCACAAATGAGTTAATATGTCCACTCTAACTCAGAATTTCCATAGAGAAATGTACAAATTATACTCAAGGTAGACAAACATAAGTACACTATGTTTTTGTACTCCACTGGAAACTTTAATAGATTCTCCAACTTAATTTGTCCTAAAACAAACACTGGATTTACAGTCTTCAAACCTGCTCCTTCCCCAGAAACCCCACTTCACTCAACAGAAGGACTATAATTTGGGTTGCTAAGACCAAACATCTTCAATTTCTTCTCCTTCCTTTCCTTTTACACACACACACACACACACACACACCCCATCAGTAAATTATAACCAAATCTTAACTATCCTTCCCCTCCTCCTACCTACTTCTTCCACTCTGGGCCAAGTCAGTTATCTTTCTTAATTGTTGAAATAGCTTCCAATCTCCTATATGTACCTCCACGCTTGCCACTCTACCATCTGTTTTCAACATGGCAGCCAGAGTATGATCTTCGTAAAATATAACTCAGACCATATCATGCTTCTCAAAACCTGTCAAAGGCTTCCATCTCATTCTGAATCATAGTTAAAACCTCTTCCCCCAAACACACACCCACACGCACACATGCACGCACGCACGCACACTGATCTCTCCGTCAACTTGCTCCAGCCACACAGGCCTCCTAGCTGTCTTGCCCTGCCCCAGAGACTTTGTCCTGACAATCCTCTCTGCCTGTAATGCATTTACATAGCTTCCCCCAGGTCTCTTCTCAAAAATCACCTCAACAGAGAGGACTTTCCTGACCACACTTGTAAAATTGCACACTCCCCTCTCCCAGGCTCCTTACTCCTCCATCTTTGTTTTACTCCAGAGAACTTATCATCACCTGATAAAATATGTCTATTCATTTGTTGTCTATTGTCTACTTTAAGGATGGCAGGGATTTTTTTTATATTTGTGCCATACTCTAGTACCTAGGACATGTAGTAGTTATTCATATTCATTAAATAAAAAAGTTATATGAAATACATCACTTTACAGCTGATTTGCACAAGTGAGAATCAATATGCCAATTTTAACTTAGGATTTCTGGCCACTCAAGGTGGCCCATACTATTCTTAAACCATATTTTAGATGAAATAGAGAGAGAATTTGATGGTTTTTATTATTATATGGTTTTCAGTATTGGACACAGTAGGGCACAAATTATATTGAAACTACAATTAAAAATTACAATTTCCTCCACTAGCCCCCATCCCCAGGCCCCTGTGTGTGATATTCCCCTCCCTGTGTCCATGTGTTCTCATTGTTCAACATAGGGAGGGATAGCATTAAGAGAAATACCTAATGTAGATGACAGGGCAATGGATGCAGCAAACCACCACCATGGCAAGTGTATAAAACCTGCATGATCTGCACGTGTACCCCAGAACTTTAAGTGTAAGTTAAAAAAATGCAAAAAAACAAAAACAAAAACAAACTTATAATTTAATTCCAAAAAAGCCCTGATTTTACTCTGATCATCCTTCAAGGCTGCTGTTCTTGATTCCAGCATTGACATTTCATGTTTATTTCATTAAATGTTATACTATTGTAAAATATTAAATATTTAAAGCATACATAAGCTATTTTCACAGTTGATTTGCATAAGTGAAGTTAATATGTCAATTCTAACTCAGAATTTCTAAGTAGAAATATACATATTATGGCTGGGCATGCTGGCTCACGCTTCTAATTAATCCTGGCACTTTGGGAGGCCAAGGTGGGTGGATCACGAGGTCAGGAGTTCAAGACCAGCCTGGCCAACACAGTGAAACCCGTCTCTTAAAAAAAAAAAAAAAAACAAGAAACAAAAAACAAAATATGCATATTATGCATATTATGTCTGAGGTAGACAAATACAAATATACTATATTTACTATATTCTGACAGTTTGGTATCTTTAATCCCATAAAAATTAATTACCTGACTTGTTTCTACCAAAGCTCTTCTAATTAAAGTTTTGGACCACAGTGAAAGAAAATAAGGCTTTAATTTCTATGTATTAAATTTTGTATATCTTCCTTTTTCTCTCTTTAATGGAAGTCTTATTAATACATAATTCAGACATATTTGTTGAATTACGCTGATGTCAGCTTTTCTAAACAGAACATTGTAACAACTGTCATATCTACAACCCCATTCAGCCAGAACTATGACTCCCCAAGCTATGGGTATTTTCTACTAAAGGACTTGAAAGAGTCAGTGTTTCATAAGGAGTTAAGTTGGGATTAATAGACCATCTTGACCATGGATTTCTGAATTTTTTTGGTATATAATAATCACTGGCAATTATCTTGTCCAATACCTTCCACATAAAAATGAGAAAAAGTGAAATATTCCTCATGCCCTTGGAAAATTGCTGGCTTGGTTTTCTTTCCCCTCTAATGGGTTACCATCTGGTGATTTAAACTGGCCTAGCCACTTCTCAAGGCTGCCACACTAGCCTATGGCTCCTTCCATGGCGTTTTCCCCAATGTTTGTATTCCTGATTTCTCCATGTCATTCGGATCTCAGCTTGAGGAAGACTTGCTCAGGGAGGTTTTCTCTGGCACGCAGTCTAAGGCAGCCTTCAGTCACCTGCTAGCTTATCTCTTATTTTATTTCTCAGAATAGCATGCCTCACTATTTTCTTTCTGAAGTGTTTGTTTTTATATTTATTATGTGTTATTGTTCATCACGGTACATTGAATACAGAGGGCAGCAGCCTTGATTATTTTGTTCACCACGGTACCTCCCGTGAGTAGAACATGTCCTGGCAATTAGTTGGTGCTCAATAATTATGTATATAATAAATGCATGATGAAATCTTTTGTTACTTTTCATACTTGTATTAGTGACTAAAAACCATGAGGGGGCCTAAGAATGTAGAACCCAACAAATATAGACTTTCCACCAGCCACATCAGGGGCCATTTAGAAAACACAAAATTAACTGATATAATTGTTGTAAGTTTTCAGAGTTATATGCCCATGTGTTTTTGACATTGCCAGACTACTCTTTGATAAACCTATCAATCACAATCAGTTTGTTGATAACATGCATCTCTCATCACCAAGTGCAGTCTGACTTTCCTACCTCTGAAAGAAGAAACAAAAATGGTTTCTGCTTCCTCTTCATGTTTTCCTTCCCAGGAAATGCTTTGCTCAAGTATTTTAGGTGAGTTACATTAAAATATAGAAAAATTAGCTTAAATCTTTTTTCTTGTCAGAAAAATAAGCTAATTATATTTGTTCAACAAATGATTTTTGAGCACCTACTATATATCAGGCTCTTCTTTCACTGAGTTTGGTTTCTAATGGGGGGACCGGATAACTAACAAATAACTAGACTGCAACATTCATTCATGTGTTATTATATTCTTATCACAGTTCTTTGATGTAGGAATTATCATTCAGACTCATACTGGTAGTTGCAGAGTTGGGATTAGAACATAAATTTCTATTAGTTTAAAGCGTCCTCCCTTTGTACTTTATTGTTTGGAAAAAGAACATTCTATAAAAATTTAAATAATAATAACAAAACTGAGTCTTATAAAGCTTTAAAATCACTATAATTTATACAAAAAAGAAATTACCCATTTAAATAGATAAATTATTTCTATGTTTTGGTCATAGAAACTAAGTGCATTATACATTACCATAACACATTACTTTAAACATCTAAAAAATGAATTATAGTATAAATTAGACCTCATCAAAAGATCATTCAGTTCCATAGTTTCTCGGTTACTGTCCAAAGTGTTCTCAGTAAGACAGCTCTAATTGCTTTAAAGTGTTTAATATGGTGGACATTAGATTCTGTGGGTGGATAAGCCAATCTCTAAGTCAGCCAATGCCTCTGTAACTGTCCAATGGGTTCATTTTGCCTGCAGCCCAGATAGAGCAGATTTATCAGACAAAGGAATTGCAATAGAAAAAGTTTAATTCACGCAGAGCCAGCTGAACAGGAGACCAGAGTTTTATTATTACTCAAATCAGTCTCTCTGGAAATTCAGAGACTGGGGTTTTTTAAGGATATTTGGTAAACAGGAGGCCAGGGAGTGCTGATTGGTTGGGTGGGAGATGAAATCATAGGGAGCCAAAGCTGTCCTCTTGTGCTGAGTTTGTTCTGGGTGAGAGACACAAGACCAGCTGAGCCAGTTTATCAATCTGGGTGGTGCCAGCTGATCCATTGAGTGCAGGGTCCTACAACAGTAGTCTGGTCCCCAGGCAAGAAAAGTGTTTGTTTCGGCAAAGGGTTATTATCATCTTTGTTTCAAAGTTAAACTATAAGCTAAATTCTTCCCAAAGTTAGTTTAGCCTATGAATAAGGGCAGCTTGGAGGTTAAAAGCAACATGGAATCTGTTCGGTCAGATCTCTTTCACTGTCATAATTTTTTCACTGTTACAATTTTTACAAAGGCAGTTTGACTCCTATGATAATCCTTCAGTTAGTTCACTGTCTAGTTCCTGGCAGTCTGTTTTGTGAACCCTAACCTTGCCCCCAAAATTCTACTGCATTGTAAATTTTGACTTTATATTTAAGATATGGAATTCTTTGGGGGCAAGGAGATAGATATCCTACTTAAACTATCAAGGATGAAAATGCTTTTGAGGATCTGGTATCTGGTGGTGCTATGAGCGTCACACAATTCAAATTATAAGCATCTGTTTGTTGTGGTGAGAGCAGGGACTGGTAAATGAGGCACTTCGTGATTGTGCGTCTGGGTATAAAACAGGCAAAATGATGCTTATAACTTCGAGCTCTTCTCCCACTTGAATTAGCCAACAAGATTTTCATACAACGTTTAGACTGAAGTAGCTGATGCTTCTATTGCTGGCATTTTGTCTGGTTCGGGATCAATTTTATAGTCATGAATGTAGTTATAGCTCTTTAGCATCTGAACAAGAGAGAGGTGTAAGCTCATAAAAAGAGAACATCTGTTTTTGTTAAAGTAGACTATGTGCCATTCAAAAACAATGAACCATATCAGCTAATTAATGGTTTAAAAAAGTAGAGACTTAGTCAATCTTTTATTCATTTAGTCATTTCAAAATTATTTATTCATTGTCTACAGGTATGCTAGGAGCATAGTTGAATTAAAAAAAGTTCTTACCCTCAAGAACTAAACAATCAGGTGCAAAAATGAGACAGGCATATTCACATTAAAAATTGAATGACAATTCAAGAGGCAGCACAGTCTACGATAAACTGCCATGTGAATTAATAGCAACAATAAAGTAGATGAGCTCCCAAAGAGGCAAGATTGAAGAAGGTGCCACAGAAAAATTTGGCATTGCCTTGTACTTGGAGTTGAATGAGTTGGAGATGAATAAGCAGAGGTTGTTCCAAGTTGCAAAGAAGTAGAGTGAGGTTAAATGCATGAAACTAGGAATTAGTTTGCCATATTTGGGAAATTGCAGAAGTAGTTTCTGACCTTTATTGTCAAGTTAAGACATTGGATTTTATCCTGAGAATAGTGGGGAATCACTGAAGATTTTCTACAGGGGACAAGGATAGCATGTTAGAATGACTAAGCAGTTAGAAATATGCATAATTTCTTGAAAATTGGGAGAATGAGAAAGGAAGAAAGCAGTTAGAACAGTGATTCTTGACTTTAATGTGCCACCTAAGGGGAAGGTGCAGTGGGTCACACCTATAATCCCAGCACTTTGGGAGGCCAAGGTGGGTGAATTGCTTGAGTCCAGGAGTTTGAGACAAGCCCGGGAAACATGGTGAAATTCTATGTCTACAAAAAATACAAAAGTGGTAGTGTGTGCCTGTAATCCCGGCTACCTGGGGGGCTGAAGTGGGAGGATCGAATGATCCCACAAGATTAAGGCTGCAGTGAGCCGTGATCACGCCACTGCACTCCAGCCTGGGTGACAGAGCAAGATCCCCCTGTCTCAAAAGAAAAAAAAAAAAAAAACAAAAGAATCCACCTAAGGAGCTTGTTAAAATTGCAGATTCCTGAGCCTTACTCCAGAGATTCCGGTTCAGCAAGTCTGGAGAGAACTCGTAATCTCCCTGTTAACAAGGGTTAAATTCCGATATGAGTGGTCTTCAGGCCACAGTTTGAATAATACTAACTTAGAAGGCTGTCACGATAATCTAGGAGTGAAAAGGTGAAGGTTTGTATTATAATTTTGGAAGTAGGAATGACAAGAAATGATGATTGGAAGAGATATAAGTGATAGAAGGAAGAATTGGTAAGATCCAGAAATGTTCAGGTATAAGAAATCAAAGGGAAGAAATAGTTTAAAATGGTATTAATGTATTCATCATATTTGATATTTTTGTTCATGTAACTGGATTTTCTAGTCAATTAATATACTTAAAAAAGTCAGTGCAAATAAAAATAATGCGTAAATGTAAACAAAGGTGAAAATATAAGATCAAATGATGGGTATGGGAATATCTGAAAATAGGAATGAAATCCATAAGAAAATTAAGCTACCACTTTGCATTATTTCAAAACATGGTGTAATGATTAGTTTTCTCCATCATGGACTTAACTAATTCTTAGTCCAGATTTCTGGATTTCTTTAATCATTACCTTTTGAAAGTCGATGTAGAATTCTCAATTATCTAAATTTTCCTCATTAGCTGAGAGGCCAACTCCAGAGAATGTATTAGAGTAGAGCATCTTCATAGTTCCATTAGACTATGAACCCCAATTCTTGGTTAAGACAATATAACTCCTGGAATTATAGTTCATAGTGAATAAAATATATAATCATGGACCTTATTTTGAATAGCTTCTAGGACAAACATATGAGAAAATCCTGAGAAGGTTATTATGGCTAGGTTCTAGCTTGCATCACTAAGTCATCAGGAATGGAAGATGAAAGGTATAAGGAAAAGTTTCCAGTAGAAATTATAATAATTGTCAGAGAAAGTATATCAGTCTCAGGTTGTTGCAAATTTGGGTGCAGTGGATGCTGTTTCCACTGGTTTTCATGAGGCCATAACCAATAATCAAAATCAAGCAACTTTTCCAAAAGTAATTCCATCTTTCTTTTTTAAAGTTTGAGTTTATTTAATACCTTCCTTTCAACATGTGAACAAATTGTTTGGCTTTTCTGTGAGTGATATCTGAGTACTTGTATAGATTGCCTTCATAGTTCATTTGAGGCATAATGTGCTATTAGGAACCGGAAATGGGTTTTTTTTACATGAATATTGCCCAAAATTGCTGAAATTACCAAGACCTTAATTTCGCCAATAGAAGGAAAAAGGCAAAGAGATTCAGGTTATCTGAAGAGTTAAAACATTATTTATAGATCAGTTTCAGTTCAGTGCAAATAACAGCTACTTGGGAGGCTGAAGTAGGAGGATCGACTGAGCTCAGGAGATGGAGGCTACAACGATTGTGCCAGGAGATTGAGGCCATGATTGCACCACTGGACTCCAGCCTGGGTGATAGAGTAAGACCCTCCTGTCTCAAAAGGAAAAAAAAAAAGAGAGAATCCACCTAAGGAGCTTATTAAAACTGCAAATTCCTGAGCATAAAGGAATATTAATTCCTTTATGTTTAAAATGGATGTTTGGTTTGAAAGAGGGAAGGCTTTCACCTTCTGAAAGGGAAGAGGGATTTCAAATAGAGACGAAAGAATGAGGACTTGGGAGAAGTTTCATCTAAGAGGACAAGACAGCAGCAAAAGAAGGCCGAGGAAAAATGGCAAGTTCTGCTGGGCATCTGGGAGTTGTGAAGAGAGCAGCTCTTGCTTTGGAGTAAACTTCCTCAGTCAGAACTAGGCCCTTGAATTCAGACAGTTCTCATCACCTTGGTCCCCTCTGGGGCTGATGGAGGCTGCTGAAACCATCTTTTGCTACATTGATACTCACTTTTTGCTCAAAGATGACAGGAAGTATTTAAACATAGAATGTTATAAATGATGGTTTTTCACGACAGAACTTTTCCTGTAGTATTTTCTCTTTTTTTAAACTTTTATTTTAGGTTCAGGGGTACATGTGCAGGTTAGTTATATAGGTAAACGAGTGTGATGGAGGTTTGTTGTTACAGATTATTTCATCACCCAGGTACTACACCTAGTACCCAACAGTTATATTTTCTGTTTCTCCCCTTCCTCCCATCTTCCACCCTTAAGTAGACCCCAGTGTCTGTTGTTCCCTTCTTTGTGTCAATGAGTTCTCAATTTAGCTCCCACTTATAAATGAGAATATACGGTATTTAGTTTTCTGTTCCTGCATTAGTTTGCTAAGGATAATGTCCTCCAGCTCCTTCCATGTTCCCACAAAAGACGTTATCTCATTCTTTTTATGGCTGCATAGTATGCTGTGTAGTATATGTACCACATTTTCTTGACCAAATCTGTCACTGACAGGCATTTAGGTTGATTCCATCTCTTTGCTATCGTGAACAGTGCTGCAAGGAACATTGACGTGCATCTGTCTTTATGGTAGAAAAATTTACACTCCTTGGGATATATACCCAGTTATGGGATTGCTAGGTTGAATGATGGTTCTGTTTTTAGCTCTTTGAGAAATCATGACACTGCTTTCCACAATGGTGAACTAATTTACACTCCCATCAACAGTGTATCCATGTTCCCTTTTCTCCTCAACCTTGCCAGCATCTGTTATTTTTTGATTTTTTAATCACAGCCATTCTGACTGGAGTAAGATGGTATCTCATTGTGGTTTTGATTTGCATTTCTCTAATGATCAGTGGTATAGAGCTTTCTTTTCTAAGCTTTTCTTATTCATCAGTGGTCAGCAAACTGTTTTTATAAAGATCCATTTGGTAACTACTTTCAGACTTTGTGAGATATATAGTCTGTGTCACAACTACTCAACTCTGCCATTGAAGTATGAGAGCAGTCATTGACATTTACTTATGTAAATACACGAATGTGGCTATGTTCCAATAAACCATTATTTACAAAAACAGATAGTGAGCTGAATTTGTCTAATAGCCACAGTTTGCCTGCCCCTGTTTCATTGCAGTATGTGCTGTTTCATTGTGAATGAAAAGGCTGGCTTAGAAGGCTAACTACTTTTTCTGGCTTAGGAAGCTAACTACTGTCTCTAGCATAGTTTCCAAGAGAAATCGGCTCTAGATTAAAAATAGATAGGAACCTGACCCACACTATATCTGGCAAATTCTTTAACTAAAATGTAAAATGCCACTAAATAGTGGCTACAAATTGAGTTCCAGCATTTTCATTTTTTAATTATGAGATGAGGACACCTTTTCCTCATCTGTAAAACAGGAATAAGAGTGCCTTCTTCATAAAAAGGCCATGGATATCAAACGCCATAGCATAATGAAGTGCCCATTGCAGCAGCATCTGACATAGTAGGCCCTCAGTAAACATCTGTTTTCTCCCTTCTTCATTGCCAGGAAACACATATGGAATAGAAATAAAAGTAGAAACAAAAGAGAGAAGAAGGCAGAACTAGTTCCAGTTTTAACATATAGAAGCTCCTTATCTCACTAAAATATTCATTGCTGGCTTAAAGGCACAGGCCTATTACTACTTGAACACAGTTCATAATTTTTAAAAGCACTACACCTAGCACGTTACTGTGGGAGTTCTTGGTTTTGTACTTCCCTAATTTCCTAAATTATATGTGTAACATCATATATGGAATATAATAATGTATATACATGTGTATACTTAGGTATACACATATTATTTATGTAACAGATACTGCTGAGCATTTTACATCTATTATCTCATATAATCTTTACAGTAACATTGCAAAGTTGATTATATTATCTTCATTGATGAAAAAACTGACAGAGAGGTTAATGTAACCCATCTGTGGTTACACATCCAGAAAGTCTTAGAGCTGAAACGGAAACTCAGGGCATTCTGGCTATAATGCTCATTCTCTTCAGAACCATAATAAATGACATACTTTTAAGAACGAATAATATTTAGCTGTGATGAGACTATCGGTTTGGCTCATTGACTGAATAGATCCTCCATTTCTAAGTTACTTGACCAACATCAAAAAAGAACTGGGTCAATTAGCGCAATCTGTGGTTTATAATTGATCAATTAGTCCACGTCTTTGAATCTGCACAGAGACCACTTGCAGATAAATCTAGATCTACATTTGCCACACTCCACAAAGCATTCTGAACAATTCACTGTGTTCAAAAATGATATTTCTATTATTTATGCATGAAGAAAATATGCTGTTTTCCATGCACTGAGCCACGGGGAAAATTACTCAGCTTTGGTAATATTAGACCGTGGATCTTTCATTTATTTTAAATGGTAGTGTCATGCTGAGGAGAATAATGGTTCATATCCTTCTTCGCCTTCCTCCAAATACTATGTCAAAACTACTTTGATTAAAATAAATAAAATCTTGTATTGCCGTGTCAAGTCTGTAAGAAGACAGAGCAAGCAAACAAAAACACTCAAAACTAAGGTGTTGGTGAGTCTGCCTTGACTTGTGAATTCTGTATATATTTCCCTTTCCTGAAGTTGCTATTTCCTTTTCTTTTACTCATCAAGTTACTTGGAAATTTAACAATTCCATCAAAATAAACACCATTTTTTCCCAGTATTTTCAAATATGTATTATTCATTAAAAATGTTGCATTCACAAAAAAGTGAATAATTGGGCTACAATCTAAGTTAGTTTATGAGTGTTCCCCAGGTACTTCTCCTCTCTATTTTGGAGGGATCATGTATTCCTTGAGGACAGATTAAGAAACTAGTCTTCCCTCAATGCCAGGAGCCTCTTTGAAGTCTTGTTTACTTCAGATCTTAAGGGAGAATTGTGATATCCTGAAAAGTTTCACATTTGTTGTCACTTGAGGAAAACACCATTTGATCTAATAAGTTAGATTTTTCATCTTTCAATTAATGGCAGCTATAGCTACATTAAGAATTGCATTTTGGAGGTCTTGGATAATTATCTAAAAATATTCACAGATCCCTTAGAGGCTAATGAAATTAAACTTGGTTGGCTAATCCTAGAATGGCTTTATTCTAGCAAAGTGGGAGAGGAACTCGCCTTCTTCTATTTATTTAAGGTTTCTAGTTTGGGCTGCTGAAGTTCTTTTCAATGTGTTTCCATACTTAATAGCCTGATTCAGGGGAGTGGGGGAGAAAGAAAGAAACAAAAAGAAAATGTCTTGTTTATTTTATTTACATGTATGTATACATATACATCTGTAAAATGCACATGGTAAAGCATAGTATTTTGCACAAGATCTTAAGTAAAGACAGACTTGGATTTAGATGTATAATTAGGATTTAGTAATACTAATAACAACAATAACAGCAGCAGCAAATTCTTGTTGAGTGTATGAAATGGATTACTTTATGTAATTCTTACAAAGTCCTATCATGTATATTTTGTTACTAATTTATTTTACAGATGAAGAAACTAAGGCCCAGTAAAGTTATAAAACTTGGCAAAAAGATCACACAACTTTTGAGGATTCAGATTCGTTCTGTCCGTTCATCCTCTTAAATAGAACATTTCATTTCAATCATGAGGAAATTGACAATGTCCACACACGTAAGACATGCTTACAGAGAAACAGGTACTGGAACACCGCAGAAAGGCAGGCAGGGAACACTGGCCTGAAGTATGAGCTCTGAAACCGGCGGTCTTCGTTGTAATCCTGGCTTTGCACTTGCTGTGTGTGTGTCCTTGGATGAATTACCATCTTCTGTGTGCTACAGTTTCTTTATCTGTACAATGGGGATACTAATAAAATAATTCTTGAAAAGCAGCTAAAATAATACCTGGTTCATAGTAAACCCAATAAATAGTAGCTGTCAATTTACTAGGTTGGTGCAAAAGTAATTGTAGTTTCTACTATTACTTTCAGTGTCAGAAACCACAATTACATTTGACCAACCTAATAGGTATCCTGCCCTCTCTGTCTTATCCCTTTTACCCTTTAGAGCAGCTAAACATTAGATGAGTGCCTCATCCAGAGATTTATTGCAATATTTTATGCATCAGAACAGTTTGGAGAATCTGAGATAATATTGAGAAGATAGAAAATTTTTCTCTGTCACTCTCCATCTTCTATTTTAAGCTAGTAATTCTCCTCTCTTGTCTGCAAACCCCACTTCCTGATCCTTAAGCATCTATCCTGAGTTCTTGTTAGTTATTACTAATTCCTGCCGTGATGTTTGCTGATAGCTACAATGTTAGATGATAAGGAATATTATATTTTAAAGGCAGATATTTGAGAAATAAAACTGCATTCTCACTCCAAAAGTTTCTGCACATCCAAAGGATGTAGGGGATAGATATTTAGGAATATATGTGTGCCAGGATTGGGCAACTCGCAGCCAAAGAATGGAACAGATTTACCTTGCATTTGAGAGCTACACACACGACTTCACAAAAATTTTTATCTTAATTTGGTATTAACTTTATTTAAACTATAAAACTTTAAACTTTGAAAGGAGGATGAATTCTTTTTTAAAGATGTTTGTAGTTATTTTTAGCTCAGAGTTCTATCTGGGCTCCCCACATTTTGTGCTACAACAGTTTTAAAAGTCTGCCCAGTTACTTAAATCTGGGGAGATTACAAATACAGTGTTGATGACTGGCCTGCAGCTCTCTCTTCTGAAGATGGAATATTCAGCTCCACGTTGCTTACTGCTTCTGCCTATCCAACTTAGTTTCATCTCTTCTGCTGGTGATAATGTGAGTCCCATGTCCTGTGGAGTTTTTATTGCCCTTATGGTTTTTATTATATTCAGCATTATAATGTATGTAGGTTATAGAGCATATAATTTATGAACTGCAATATTATCAATATGTCGTATCTATCTGTGAGCTCCTTCCTTCTCCCAGTTACCATCTTTTCCTTCATCACTCACCAGGTAACAACCATCTGAAATTTCATGAATTGCATAACCTTTTCATTTTCAATGCTTTTTAAAAATCATATATGTATGTATCCTCTAAAATCTTGTCATGTAAGTATGGTCCACCAATCTATGCATGAACATTGCGTAGGAGCTTATTAGAAGCACTGAATTTCAGCCATGCTCCAGACCTACTGAACAAAAATGTGTATTTTAATAAGAATTCCAGTTGACTTACAGGCACATTAGTTTGAGAGGCACTACACCAAAATATATTATTTTGTCTTTCTAGGGGTTGTTTTGTTTGTTTTCTTATTTGTTCCTTGTTTTTAAGTGTTATAAGAATGACATTCAGTTGTTTTCTGTCACTTGCTTTGTTTGCTTAACAGGGCATTTCTAAGATTCATCCAGGTTGCTTTCTGTAGTTGTTCTTGGCTTCATGATGTAACATTTGTGCTAATATTCTTTCTTGCTAAACATTTAGCTTGCTTCTAGCTCATGTTAGAGTGCAGAATCCTGCTATGAACACTCTGGTACATGTCTCCCTGTGTGTGTGTGTGTGTGTGTGTGTGTGTGTGTGTGTGTGTGTGTGTATGTGTATGTGTTTGCAAGTAAAACATTTTCTGTGCTGTGTACCCAGGAGTAGAATTATGAAACATAGTGTATGTGAATGTTTACCTTTACCAGATCATGCTAAATTGATTTACCACCAGCAGTATATGACTTTCCATTGATCTACATCTTTTCAAATACATGATCTCATCAGGCTTTTTACTTGTTGCTGACCTAGTGGACATAAAGTGTCCTCTCACTGTGGTCTTTATTTGCATCTCCCTGATTACTAACGAGATTGGTCAATTTTTTCCTATGTTTAATTACCATTCTGCGTTCCTATTCTGTGAAATGCCTTTTCCTGAACTTTGACTATTTTTCTGTTTTTCTTTCATTGATTTTTAGGAGTACTTCATTATTTTGAAATAGTCCTTTGAGAGTTACATGGATTGCTATATTTTCTTCAAGTTTATGACTTGTTCTCTCACTTTCCTGATCACTTTTTTCCTGGACTTCCTTGACATAGGCCTTTCTTTTTATATTTATTTATTCATTTATTTATTATACTTGTGCAGAGCATGCAGGTTTGTTACATAGTTATACACGTACCATGGTGATTTCCTGCACCCATCAACCCGTCATCTACATTAGGTATTTCTCCTAATGGTATCACTGCTCTAGCCCCCACCCCCTGATGGGCTCCAGTGTGTGATGTTCCCCTCCCTGTGTCCATGTGTTCTCATTGTTCAACTCCCACTTATGAGTGAAAGCATGCAGTGTTTGGTTTTCTGTTCTTGTTAGTTTGCTGAGAATGATGGTTTCCAGCTTCATCCATGTCCCTGCAAAGGGCATTAACTCATCTTTAGACCCCTTCCTTACACCTTAAACAAAAATTTACTCAAGATGGATTAAAGACTTAAACGTAAAACTTAAAACCATAAAAACCCTAGAAGAAAACCTGGAAAATACCATTCAGGACATAGGTACAGGAGAAGACTTCATGACTAAAACACCAAAAGCAGTGGCAACAAAAGCCAAAATTTACCAATGGGATCTAATTAAGCTAAAGAGCTTCTGCACAACAAAAGAAACTATCATTAGAGTGAACAGGCAACCTACAGAATGGAAGAAAATTTTGCAATCTATCCATCTGACAAAGGGCTAATATCCGAAATCTACAAGGAACTTAAACAAATTTATAAGAAAAAAACAAACGACCCCATCAAAAAGTGGGCAAAGCATATGAACGGAAACTTCTCAAAAGAAGACATTTATGCAGCCAACAAATATAAGAAAAAAAAAAGCTCATCAACACTGGTCATTAGAGAAATGCAAATCAAAACCACAATGATCACTCTTGAAGTCCCAAATTTTAGTATAGTTTATCAATCTTTCACTGCAAGTGCTTTTGTATCTTAAAAAAAATCTTTTCTTGCATGAATACTATAATATTATTCTAATAATATCAGTGGATGGGTGGTTTAATACATAATTAGAGATGTATTAAAGAATGATATTAACTGAAATACTAAACCACCCATCCACTGATATTCTTAAATAACTCATCAATTGGCATTTTACTTTCAAAAGGCCTATGTTTAATTTCTCCTGTTTGTCATCCAGGCAAGATCACAAGTTTTGGACTTAGCTTGACCAGGCTTAAATCTAGGCTTTGAAACAGCAGGTATCTGACCTTAGTTAAGTAATTGTCTCCATAAGCTTCAGTTTCCTCATAAGTAAAATAGTTACTGCTACAACTCCCCTATTTGAAGAAATCCATTAATTACAATAGTTGAGTCAATTTAATAGGAACTTCTTAAAATTAGAACTATTGTTTTAAATTTACATTTTCTTAAGCGAATTAAAAATGCATACATTTTGCCTTACCAATGCCTACCTACCACATTACTTTTCATCATCTCAAACTATAAGATTAAATCTTCTCTACATTAAGAATCTAAAGATTTATATACAGTTTTTGCCTTTGGTAGTTGGGCCTAATTTCATAGTAACAAGCTCCTTCATAATCTCTTTTACATTTTTGAGATTGAGAGTGACATTTCAAGGCATATTGCTTGATTTTTATAAAAAATATAATTATCAACCACAAAAAGTTAAACATCTTCTCTTAAAAGTCAGCTAATGGAGGCCAAGGTGGGCGGATCACCTGAGGTCAGGAGTTCAAGACCAGCCTGACCAACATGGTGAAACCCCATCTTTATAAAAAAAAAAAAAATTCAGCTAAGAGCTGGACAGATGGACATTTAGTAACTGAGTAATCATTCTTCAGTTCTCATAAATCAGTCACTTTGAAAATTCTATGACATCTTCTGAGGGATTTGGTAATATCTACTCATTTTAACTGTATTGCTGCTGTGTGACTGGCCATGATTTTATACTCATTTCAATGTTAAAGTAATATACAACTTCCAATACCATTCTTATGAATATCTTGCTGCTTTTCAAGATATGGAAGTGCAGTTTTTCTCCCAGAAAGAAATACTTTTTCACTTACAGTAAATGTTTGTCTCCCACTCATGTTTTAATTTTCTTCCTGCATACAAAATAACTTAGCTCTTCGATGAGGTATTAATAATTATAGTGTAATCTTGTGAAGACCTTTTAAGTAAATAGTATACTTTTTTTTTTGAGATGGAGTCTTGCTCTATTGCCCAGGCCGGAATGCATGGCGTGATCATGTCTCACTGCAACCTCCACTTCCTGGGTTCAAGCAAGAGTCAGCAGAATTCCTCAGACTCCAGAGAAGCTAGGATTATAGGTGTGCACCACTATGCCTGGCTAGTTTTTCTATTTTTAGTAGAGACGAGGTTTTACCATGTTGGCCAGGTTAGTCTTGAACCCCTGACCTCAAGTGATCTGCCCACCTCGGCCTCCCAAAGTGCTGGGATTACAGGTGTGAGCCACCGCATCCAGCCAAACAGTTTAAGTCTTAATTTAGTTAAGTGCAAAGTTCCACAATGTGTAGCTATATGAATACAAGTCGGAAATCCAAAGTCCTTAACCATGACCAGCATGGACTTCCTTGATTTGTCCTCATTTCCAAACAGCTTTCACCTGACTTCATCCCAGGCCACTGGTTGATTTACTATTCCTCAGCCTTAACAAGCTGGCTGCCATGTCTTTGCACTTGATTTTCCCATAGCCTGGAGTGCTGGCCCACTCCCCTACTTCCTTCAGGCCACTCTACTCTTAATCTTTTGGAGAAGCCTTCCTTGCCAGCCAATACAAAATAGCACTCCCAAACATCACACTCCAACTTCTTAATTTGCTTCGGTTTGCTTCATAGCACTTAGCTCCATCTGACATAATATATATATGCTTAAGTGTTTATTCTGTCTCTTTTAATTAGAACAGGAGAGCCAGGACTTTTTTTTATTGACTATTGTATCTCAGAACTTATTGTTGGCACATATGAAGTGCTCAATAAACACTGGTTAAATGCCTGAATTGATGTTGAGACAATCAGGTGAACAGATGTTTTCTATGTAGAGTGAGAGTCACACAGACTATTCTCAACATTGGCAGAGGAGTAGCACAGTTTTTAGTCTCCACTGAAAGACTCATCATAATCTTTAAAATGTTAACATGTGAAAAAAAAATCACATTGTTGCAAGGATTAAATAAAATGATGTATGGAAAATGTTTGCCAGAATCAGAATATCAAATGTTCGTTGTTCAATAAATGCAACAAAATTAATTCCATCCAAATCAATCCTTACCCCTTTCTTTCCTGTAACAGTGGAAATGTTGGCTTTTTTCTAGTTTAGGCAAATGCTTCCATCTGTGCCCTGCAGTTCAACGCCCTCCAACCCCATCCTCTCAGGGACAACCTACTGTTGTTATTTTCCTTCCTTCTGTCATACCTGTGATTTCTCCCTCTCTTTGCATCTTACTCATCAACTTTAAAACCTGCTCCACCCAGAAGGGGGTCCTTTTGATAATGTATACAAAATCACCACATTGCCTTTAGGGGACAGTGAATAAGAAATAATTCTTTATCAGGGTCTGCTTATTGCTCAGCTGTCCTAGCAGGTTTGTAGAATTATTTGGCAATTTCTGAATGTCCAATGCCCCATAATATCTCTCATTTCTAAGTTATTGTCTGTGCCAGTCTCTGCCCAGAATGCTTTTACTCCTTTATCTCCCAAGACACACACACATTCATGGTCACACATATGTATTCATATATACTGATAATTGCTCATTTCAACTCGCACTTAAGGTCTTGGCCTCAGATTAGTTGCCACTCTCTCTTTGGTGAGGACTCACTGAGCCCTAAGAGTTGGATTTTCTTCCTGTGTTGCCATAGCGAACACTACATAACCCCATCAGTATATCTCTTCCCCACATCTTCCCAAATTATAGTTGCTTATTTATTTCCTCTGCAAGACAGAAAACTCCTTGAGGATAATAATTTGTGTGTATGTTTGTGAGTGAAATAACAAAGTCTTCATGAGAATTGGCACATAGTAGATAAGTGATATTTTTACCTTGAACTGACAAGTGGAATTGTGTCAATAAAAAGTTAACAAAATTGATTTATGGTGATACTGAGCCTCCAACTAGTTGGAGATTAGTGTGCTGCTAAATTTGCATCAGTGTGCTAGTCAAAGACAAGGATTTTCAAGTACAACATTTCTTAGTTTAATATTAGTTGCATATTTCTGTTTATTTCATATTAGACAAAAAAAATTACTGAAAAACAGCCTAATATACTGCATTAGAAACACTATAATAGAGACTTTAATACTAGTATTCTCAGTGGCAATACTGACAATATTATCTTGTATATGTATAGGGTTTTACAAATTTAAGAGCCTTTCATATATCTCAAGGAAATACCCTAAGCTTGTTTCTACTCAACATTAAAGATCTAAGTGAAATCAGAGACTTTCAACACCTTTTGGATATGTTAACTAGATAAGAGTTTAGCCTTTTATAACACATCTGATGATAAAAATTTCAAATTTTAAGCTGACTGTTCGAGATCAAATTGGACATCTTTACAGATGAAATAGCACTCGTGTGCTCTAGTATATGTAGGATGTATGCAAAATGAATGTCTCCTTTAAATCTTCCTTCCATTGCCAAGATAGAAATAGACCCTTAGTTGCTGCCACTTGCCATCTCACTCTGTATTCTGGATAGAAATGATGCTTGCTCTCTGCTAGCTGTTAATTAACATCACTTCTGCCAGAACTCTCCATCATTATTGACACGAATGTTCTCCGTTGTTCATTGCCCAGCAGCAAATTGAGTGATTGATTGTATCTTTCGGACAGATTTGAAATGCATTTGCAGAAAAGGGTGGGGGGTGATAATGACATAATGCATGGTAATGACACCAACTAGCTGCTTATTTAGGTCTCTCCAGGAAAAAGATACTGATCATTTACCTGATTTTTACTTTTTATATAGATGCGCTAATGGTAAGTGCTGATAGTTTTCAAGGATGCCTCATATTAACCCAGTGCTTCACAAAGTCTCTCTCAGACTGTACCCATAAAACTCCAAAATCTATGGTCAACTAGTGGGGGGAAATGGATAATTTATTTCACATATAAGCAGGGAAAACCAATGGGTAGATGGAATATTTTACATTTTTGTTGTTTTAATTGTAAGTAGGAAATCTCTAGATTAATGAGAAGAGTTTTTAAATGGAAGGCTGGGGAATGCTCAATTTTGAAGGATATAAGATTTTCTTTTAATATAGAGGCAACTAGAGTAATAGATAAAGTGCATATTTTTATGAGAACTTTGCTTATAAGCTGGTTATGCCTGGACGTATTTAAGACCCAAGGGCGAATCAACTAATATCTAGAGTGTTTTTGCAACCTATAATGAGAGAGTAAGTCTGGATCAGTAGTTACTGATATATGAAATCGCGTGAAGAGTTTTTTAAAATGCTGATACCTGTATCCTCCTCCAGAAATACTGATTTTATTTGTCTAGGCAGGGTAATGATGGTCAAACTTTACTCTGAACAGCATCTTCTCACTAACTTGGTAAAGATATAAAGCCTCAAGCCCTATCCCGCTTCAAGGAGCCTAGGTCTTTGTGTGCTGGATTAGCTCTCCAGGTGATTCTGATAACGTCAGAGTTTGAAATCACTGCTCTAGGTTCAACATCTGACATTTTTTTTTCAAGCTCCCCTAGGTGATATTCCCTAGGTACAGCCAAGTCTGGGAACTGCTGATTAAAGAGGTATTTAGGATTCTTCCCAGTCTGACAGAAATAATAAAATTGCTACCTTTTATTAAACATTCATTGCATATAAGGCATTGTGCTAAGTATTATTTCATTAAATGATTGGAAAATTCTGTGAAGTAGGTAATATTAGTACTACTTTGCATATGAGAGACAGGGAGAGTAAATAATTTAGCTAAAGTAATATGGGTAGGAAGCGATGGATTGGAACTCAAGCTGTAACCTCAAAGATCAGGCAAGAAACTATTACTATCAAGAATCTTTTGGAATTATAAGATAAATTAAAAACTCAACCAGTTGGAAGCATATTGTTCCTGACTTGCAATCACACAATAAAAACAAAACAAAGAATTTTAAAAAAATAACTGGGTAATGCAGAAAAAATGTTCATGAGTTAAAAGGAAGGAGTAAATTGGCAGTGAAACTCAGGTTCGATTTGAATGATTCCCATTTAATCTGAAAAATATATATAAATTACTTGTACTGTTAGTATATGAGAAATCAGAATAAGAGTTTCAGATAGAGGTATTAAGGGGTTATATTAAGGGGAAAGGTGGCAAGCTTTTCAAGGGAAAGAAGAAATTTGTATACTTCTTTAAAATAGTTTTGTATGTTAATAATGCAATGAATTAGAAGAAAAAAAGCAGTCTATACTGCAGAATGCTTCCATTTCTCTGCTTTTATGTTTGGGAAAATACTGGCTTAATGCCCTCCTAGGCATGGAAAATACTTTGACCACTGCCAACAGCCACACTTGTGTCTGCAAAGGGGCAAAAAGAGTGCCTTTGTAAAGTATGGTTTCGGCCTACACAGTGGGGAGTGCTGCTCAGGAGACTTCCTTGTTTCTCTTAAAACACAACCTTTCTCAGATTTTGCGTATAGGCCACATATGAGCAGAGGGCTCATATTAAACTGTTGGAGGAAAGGTATATTTCCAACAATAAATAAATAGCATGAAGAGATGACAAGGGCATTCTGCAGCCTTTCGTGGACTGTTCTTACTGATGAGCAAAGTGAGCATTTATTTTCATTGACATCATTTTCCCAGTGGTATCTAGACTGAGTATTCGCTGTGTGGAGAGTGTTGAATTTTCAGCAGTTTAGAGTTTGAGACATGGTTCCTGATTTTGGTACTCTAGTATCCGTTACATGATATGCATGAAATGTACATATTAAATTATGTTAAGACTGAGTGTGTGGAAAGAATAGAATAATTACACAGCCAACAAGTTATTGTTAGTCCTCAATATATTATCATTAAAATAATGGATGGTACAGTCGTAACTACCACAAAGACACATTCTAGAATTATTTTAACAGTAAGCAAATTGCATTGGATCTTTAAGTAATATGGTAAAGTTTAAAAGGTGCAGGGAAAAAAGTGTCTATATATTGCTCTGAAATTATCTTGGCTTCTTGAAAACATTTGACACTGCAGAAAAATGCTAATTAAAGGAAGACAAAAGTTGAATTTGGATTCTAGTGCCCCACAGGACTCTTAATTTCTGTGAATATTGATACAACATGTTCTTAAAACACTTTGGTAATAGAGCTATGTTCTGCTGAAAGTGGCAGAAAGGCAAATTGCAGGCAGGCACTGAAGGTAGAAACTACCGAAGATAACCAGAGGTTTGTAATGGAAAGGTGCCTCAACCTTAACTCTGGTCCGCGGGCTCAGCCATGGCTCTGTAACTAAGGACGGCTCGCCTTGATTTCCAGCGACCAATATTCTTGCTCCCAAGACCAATATACTACTAGCTGGAGGAAGATCTTCAAGAGGAAACATTGGGCGCTCTCCTTGCTATGGGAAAGAGCCACACATTTTATCCTATGTCAGGGAAAGAGACCGAATTAATCTTACTATTGGATCTTCACCCAGATCCAATTTTTCAGCGACGCGCATAGACAATATTCCAGGCAACTTTGCCAGGTCACATTCCTTATCTCTGGAAGCGCGAGCATGGGGCTCATCGTCAACAAGCTCTGAGAACCAGCCAGAAATCGCCAAACTCCATTTCTCGAAGAGCACTGAAGCAAGCGGAGGTGAAGAGGAAAGCTCCGGGGCAGTGGGGAGCAGGGTGGGGGAGGGAGGCGCGGGCACGGTGAGGGGAAGGATCTGGAGGACAGGTCTGACTCCTGACTGGCTGGAGTGGTTTAGGAGAAAGTCACAGCTCCGCGTGCCAGCCTGGAGCTGTCCAACTTTTCAGCAGCTCAGGGATCGGGGTGCCCTGGACCGAGGAGGCGGCTACTGCTGCCGCCACTGCTGCTGCTTCTGCAGCTCGAGTTGCTGACAATCCCTGTTCTCACCGCCGGCGCCCAAAGGAAGGAAGGGAAGAAGAAAGGGAGGAAGAAGGACCAACCTTTGGTGAAACCGAGCACCGCACGCCCTAGTCTTGGTGACTTGGGGAGCCCGGGAGCGCGTCTCTGCCATAGCCTCGGTGGAGGGAGCCCTGCCGTGTTCTGTGACCCCTCCCGCTGGCAGAGCCCCCTCTCGGTAGCCCAGAGGCTCTGGCGGCTTCAAGTGAGACGCTGAGCACCAGCCTCTGCCGGGCTGCAGAAGCGGCGGCGGCAGCATCGGGAAGGCGCTCGGGCCAGCGCGGTGAACCCGGGCTGGGCAGCAGGGCGCGGAGCCGCGAGCCAGGATGGAGGCAGAGGGCAGCAGCAAGCCGGCCCGAGCGGGCAGCGGAGAGGGCAGCGACAGCGCCGGCGGGGCCACACTCAAAGCCCCCAAGCATCTCTGGAGGCATGAGCAGCAGCACCAGTACCCGCTCCGGCAGCCCCAGTTCCGCCTCCTGCATCCCCATCACCACCTGCCCCCGCCGCCGCCACCCTCGCCCCAGCCCCAGCCCCAGTGTCCGCTGCAGCCGCCACCGCCGCCCCCCCTGCCACCACCCCCGCCGCCGCCCGGGGCTGCCCGGGGCCGCTACGCCTCGAGCGGGGCCACTGGCCGCGTCCGACATCGCGGCTACTCGGACACCGAGCGCTACCTGTACTGTCGCGCCATGGACCGCACCTCCTACGCGGTGGACACCGGCCACCGGCCCGGCCTGAAGAAATCCAGGATGTCCTGGCCCTCCTCGTTCCAGGGACTCAGGCGGTGAGTGGAGAGCGCCCCCTCCCACATTTAGGCAAAGGGTCACCTCCCCTCTTCTCAAATTCTCCATCTAGGTCTGCTTATCACCACCAATCTTAGACCCAGGATTAATGCTAGTCTGGAAATTGGGGGGAGGGTGAACAGGGGTGTGCCTGTCCTTAATTGAGACTTTTCGATTCAGGTGTGTGTAAGAGACTCCCCGGAAGTACTGCATAAATGTTAATTGGGGCCGTGTGTGTGTGTGTGTGTGTGTGTGTGTGTGTGTGTGTGTGTGGTGCGCGCGCTTCCCGGTTATCTATGCCACGCATCAGCCCTCTCCCCACCCACTTCCATATCACCCTGGCCAGTGAGACTAAACAAGCGAAATCAGTTTGCTCTGGGTGGAGAAGAAGAAAAGGTGAAGGTTTTGAGGGAATTTGATCCAGCAAAGCACCCGGTCTGTCCACTCACCCCATTAGGAGGAGGGGTGGGGGTGGGGTCGGTGGGGCTGCTCTGACTGGGCAGGAGGGAGTGGGAAAGCCTGGTCCCGGGATTGCAGCTAAAAGCCTGGGAACAACTCGTATCTCTCTTCATCAAGTGGAGAAGTAAATTGAACAGCAAAAGGGGAGAACAAACACGTGGGTGACTTGGAGAGTTTGGAGCAAAATGTTCAGCAATCCTTGAGAGAGAGAAGGGGGTGAGGGAAGGAAGGAAGGAGCGAGGACTCGGTGGGAGTTACACTGTATCGGTGTGTGTGCGAGCTTGTGTGTAGGGAGAGCGTGTATCAGTCGTCCCTGCAAAATCCCAGGAAGAAAGCGCCTTGTTTCAGCAGCAGTCAAGACATAGAGATTTGATTATAGTGATTTCCCTTTAACGTAAGTGCTGTGAAAGACAGGGCAGGGAAGCCGCATATCAACCGGGAGTTGTAATAGAAGTTGACCGCTGCTTTTCCAGGGAAGTGAGTAGTGTAAAGGACCAACCACAGCCGTTCTGAGGAGTCAGCTCCAGATTCTCAACTCAGGCATGGAGGTGGATGTGGGGCCCACGTTTGGTCCCTTTCCTGATAACCCAGAGACAGCTCTTCTTCCCTGTCCCAAGCTCTCCACGCCTTGAGTCCCTTCCCCCACACAGGCACAGAAAAAAGAGTTCAGGAGCTGCTGATCCTTGGCACACCTAATGGTAAAGTAGAGGGGTCGTCATCTAACTTTAGACGTGGACAGGCATTGATACACTGCACCTCCAAGCCACAAGTCTGGACAATGGGTAGTTATCAATTGTAAATCAAAACAAGTCTGGGTGTGGAAACAGGAAAATCTGGGGCTGGGATTATTTGTCCAACCCTGACTGACAGTAGGTTGAATTGATCAGAACATCATAATGGTGTTCAAATGTGTGTTTATCTGAGTATTTTTTTTTTGGTATGTCTCTTTGTTGCATACACAATGTACAAGGAAATTCGCCCAAACTATCACAACCCTGATATATACACATCAGTACAGCCTGAACATATACTCTTAGCCCTTTGCCTGCCTCACACCCGTAGGTACCTTGTTGGGGATGTTCTTGTACCTGTTGGATGAGAAGAATGAGTATTGTAGTTAATCTCAATTCAGATCAATTTAAACTCTGTCAATTGGTGTAGACTGCAGACTTTCATAAATTAATATAAAAGTTTCATTTTTCAGCCAAGACTGCTAAGACCCTTTGTTTGAAGAGGTGGTTGTCCTTCCCTCACCCCTTTGGTTGAGCACTATACTGTGTAGGACCCTGATGATAGAATGAAAGCAAGCATGACGCTTTGTATATTTGATCTATTAATAGGAAAATACTGTGTGATCATGAGCCCTTAATAAACATTAAATAAGAATAAGAGTTCTAGCTTCATCTGTGGGCTGATTGATTTTTTTCTTAATTGATTTCATTTTTTAATAAAATAGAATATGTCTGAGAGAGTGGAAGGAAGAAAAATAAGCTAATTGGAATAGAGGTATTGCATCATTGATTTGAATTTATTTTTTGCTATGCTCTCTACGTTGATTAATTGTTCTATTTGAAATTTTTTAGTTGAATGGTTCACAGGCAAACTAAGATGTATAATATTTACATGTAGCTGCCACTGTGGCTCATCTGATATATCATTGTCATTCTATTTAAGGATCTTAGACTTAAAATTCTTTACAACACTTGCATATTTCCCACATGCTCACACATTGCCTGTCATGCTTTTCCTTAATAGAGTTGCTTTTGCAAATAAATATGTCTTCAAGGAGAGCGTGGATATTAGTTTCATTCTTTAAAGAGAACAGCAACAATACTTTTTGGTTTTAAAGAGAACAGCAGCAATGCTTTTAAATTATCAAAGAAATTTTACATTTATTGACTAATTCAAATCCTACAAAAACACTGACATGAGATGGTATTATCTCCATTTGATAGACAAGAACGCTGAGCCCCTGAAGATGTGAGTAATTTATCACACAGACTGTGAGTGCTAGAGCTAAGACTGAAACCCAGTTCTCCTGCCTCATCAAAGGTGGTGAGCCTGCCTAAAATAAACGTGTGCAGAACCAGGGCCTGTTGACAGCACCAAGAAATATATGAAACCAAACATGAAGCTTATATCAATTGATACGACAGGACATAAGCCCGAATGAACTAAAAATGATATAATGGTTTAAATCCATTTTTAACAAAATGACAGATGCCACAAGCTTCTGGAAGTTATGAGAGATTTTAACTTTAGAAACCCTGGGCAGTATAAACTAGTGTTAATGATCACAATAGAGAAAAACCAGTGTATTTGTTGACTTCGTAAAATGCACATAATACTTATGAAACAGTGTTCAGATAAATTAAAGCCAGTGACAACATTTAAGGTCTTTTTTAATAGTTTACTAAAAGAAAACAAGAAAAGGTGTGTGTGTGTGCACGCACGCGTGCACACGTGTGTTTGCACCACCATCATACCATCATCCAAATGGGGGGTTTAAATATTCTGTCAAGTTAATGTCTGAAAAAGCCTCACGGGTGGATGGATGAGTGATTCCCTATGGATCATCAAGAAAGATACGTCTCTTAAAAACCTATTTCTAGCATGTACAGTAACATTTTCAGATATTATCTTGGCTGAAATTTCGAGAATTTGTTACAGTTTGTGAAGCAATGGGAAAGAGGAATCTTAGTTTAATTAAGAGATTTATATAAGCAGTAAGGAGGCAACCCTCAGACATTTTGTGATCAATTCTTAGGAGTCCATGGAAAATTTTGATATGTTAAACAAATTTTATATATAAAGTGTATCTGTCAAACAAGGTAGATTCATGTCTTAATGTAAACATGGAAGAAATTTCAAAGAATAAAATTACCAGAGAAATGAGTCTCTATGTTACCAAGAGAAATAAATGAAATATGAAAAAAGTTTAAAACACCCTTAAAAATGTATTTATCAGACTAATCATTTCAAACAATAGTTTTCAAAATGTAACAACCATTTAACTGAACTGATAAAGAATTTTATTGTTTCTTTGACTTTCCTCTACATAGCAAAATATTTTCCTTATCAGTAATGTGCTTTTTGAAATACACAGGAGCAATGTATTTTCAATAATATATATCATTAAGGCTGACAATACAAGAAGCATGGGTGATTCCTTGATACTATAAAACATTCTAGATTATAGAGGTATAAATATCCAGAGGGGGACATTTACTTTAGGTACTTTATTTTATTCATTTATTTTTATCTATTTATTCTTATTTTTATTATTTTTAGAGACAGGGTCTCACTCTGTCATCCAGATTGGAGTGCAGTGGTACAATCATAGCTCATTGTAGTCTTGAACACCTGTGCTCAAGTGATCCTCCTGCCTCAGCCTCCTGAAGTGCTGGGATTAGAGGCATGAACCACCATGCCTGGCCCAATTCAGGTATTTTAGAAGGAAACGAGCTAAATACTATAATCACACAAAATATAAATCCTATGCATATTATATTTACTTTACTTGACATTTGCTTTTTAAATTTTATTTATTTATTTATTTATTTATTTATTTAGTTTTTGAGACAAAGTCTTGCTCTTGTCACCCAGGCTGGAGTGTGCAGTGGTGCAATCTTGGCTCACTTCAGACTCTGCCTCCCAGGTTCAAGCGCTCAAGTGATTATCCTGCCTTGGCCTCCCAAGTAGCTGGGACTATAGGCACGAGCCACTATGCCCAGCTAATTTTTTGTATTTTTAGTAGAGACAGGGCTTTACCATGTTGGCCAGGCTGGTCTCAAACTCCTAGTCTCAAGTGATCTGCCTGCCTCGGCCTTCCAAATTGCTGTGTTACAGATGTAAGCCACCATGCCTGGCGAAATTAGTTTTTTAAATACGTTAACATCATATATTAAATAAAGAAAACATATTGTAATATTTAAATAGTAAAAGAAATTAGGTTTTTGTTTTTCTATGCTAGGTTATAAAAGCTATTTCTTTATTGTGTTATTGATTTTTCAGGTTTTTAGTGTAAGTTTTCTTCATTAAAGGATGTAATGGTAATCCAACTTCATGATGCAAAATTTAAATTTCACATTACCAAAATAACTAATTGAAAAGTTGACCATTCAATTGTCTACATTGGTGAATTTGAATTTTAGGAAACAGTATCTTTAAAAAAACATATTGGAAAACTGACATAAGTTTGACATCTTTAAATTTTAATATGTAAGGACACTAAGGATATTTAGATAGCAAAAATGTAAGGCAAATGTATATTTTTTTACATTTCTTACATATCACCAGCACACTAACACAGTGTTAGACTTTTCTTCAAAACTAGTTTGAACCTTTCTTCATTTGCCTCCGCTAGAATAGTCTTGGTATCTTAACACTTTATCAACTAGTGTGTTCTAAGCCTTTGATGAATCAGAAAAACATAGTGAATCCATCACCTTCTTACATTTCACTTCTAAAATTATGTACCTTTTGTGTCTGATGATGGGAGATGGTGGGCAGGAGGAGGTAGGAGGGAAAGGATAGGAACATGTCCCCAAGCATGGAATGTTCATAAGTCCTCATCTTATTCTAATTGGACCATATTGGTTCAGTTGCCCACATATGAAGCAGTAGCAGGGAAACAGGTAACTGACAAAGTCAACAAGACACATTTTTCTAAGATTATGGTATGTCAATAAGAGAAGGGACTGAGGCTTACATTTACCTAACCCACCACTGTCCATCTTTTACATTTGAAGAAATATGTGTCCTGAGGGGTTAAATTACTTAACACAACTAGTTTACTGCCCAAACTGTAACTACAAACTATATCTGCTGACAATTCCTTTACGTTTTTCACATTGTGGCCATCTTTTAATCATCACTATCCCTAAGTTCCAGGCTATAGCCTTGAACCGAAAGTTTGGAAATTACTTTTAAAAAACATTTGTGAGTAAGTGGAATATTCAAATTTTGGCATAAGAGAGATGACTTCAGAAAAGAAACATTCTTTCATTTTCCAATTTGGATACATTTACACACACACACACACACACACACACACACACGCTGATGGGTTGCTCACTAATTTCTATCTCTAAACTTTAATATGAGTTTGGAGGGATGTCTTGGAAAGAGTTCTTAAAGATCAAATAGAATAATAATCTAAAAAGACTTAATTCTGTTTATGATTTTTGCTAATTATTTAAATGTCTGAAGTCTATCATGAGTGAACTTAGGTCCCTCTCACAACTTATTATCCATATACAGGTTTAAAAATATGCAATATGTGAGTCTGTAACTTGAATGCTGCTAGTCCTGGCTCATAACAGCAATGTTGCTAAGGGATTATACCAAATAGCACTGTATTATATTTCAAAAGATGTTGTGGCTATTTTTACCCTGAGGAACATTTTTCTACGTTTAAAAATAAGAAAACTGATTTTTCCCAGAGAATGAGGCACTTTACTTTATTGTTTAAAACTTATCAGCTAAATTGTTTTGATCCTATATTCACATATACTACCATTGCCCCAAACCTCACCATATCACACTGGAGATTGAGAACTCTATATAATTTGCTTTGTCATCTAAATGAGCATTTCTAATAATTGATCTGTCTCAACGTGGGGCATCACATCCGTCCAGTTGTCTCTGGCCAGTGGCATTCTTAGACTCTTCCTCTCTCCTAACTTTGGATCTCAAAGACCACCAAGATCTTTGAACCTTCCTCAGAAATACCTGTTGTGTTTTTCCCTTGCCACTTCCCAAGTTCAAGCACTTAGCCTCCATTCACTAAACCGTCGCAGTAGCCTCTAAGTGATTTCTAGTTCCAATCTCTCCTCACTCCGATTGTTTTTATACTCCAGGCCACCAGTTTTATCATCATCTTCTTCTAAATCTTAAGGTAATTTCTCTTTGCCTGGAAGATAAAGTCTAAATTTATTAGTTTGACTCTTCAGAATGTTATCCCAGTCTGTCTTTCTTGAAGAAAGTCTAACTTTTATCCGTTTTTGTAAACTCCATGAAATAATCACGCTTAAATTTTGACCATGGTCTGAGTTCTCTATGCCTTTTCACACACCTCTTTCTTTCTGAGGCTGTTTCTTCCCTCTAGGTTGCTGTCCCTATGCCCTGCAACACCCCTTCCTTATCTGTTCAGAAAACTCATGAATATCTTTTCAAACTCAGTTCATGTTACCCTCTTGTGGATATTCCTACACAAAGAAGAAATGTCTTTCTTTTCTGGACTTTCCCGTAGCATTTTGTATATTATTTATCCTCTAGCAGTTACCAATAATTATTTATCTGTCTCCCACATTAGATACATTAGGACCTTGCACAGTGAATGGTTTTATATAGATCCTTAATAAATGATGAGCTTTAAAAAATGATGAGTTTGTGTCCTTTATAGGGACGTGGTTGAATCTGGAAACCATCATTCTTAGCAAACTGACACAAGAACAGAAAACCAAACACCGAATGTTCTCACTCATAAGTGGGTGTTGAACAATGAGAACACATGGACACAGGGAGGGGAACATCACACACTGGGGTCTGTTGGGGGGTGGGGGACTAGGGGAGGGATAGCAAGGGGTAGGGGTTTGGGGATTGGGGAGGGTTAACATTAGGAGAAATACCTGATGTAGGTGATGGGGGGATGGAGGCAGCAAACCACCATGGCATGTGTATACCTATGTAACAATCCTGCAAGATCTGCATATGTACCCAAGAACTTAAAGTATAATTTAAAAAAACTTATAAAATTATAAATGTTCAATATATATAGCTTATAGTATGTCAGTTATTCCCAAATAAAGCCATTCACAGAGGGAGAAAAAAGCAGCCATTCTTATGGGCTTAGCCTTCTCTTGACAAAAATAAATAAATAAATGATGAGCTTTTAAATGTGGAAATAATAATAAAACCTTGTCTTTTTAGCGTGTGCTATCTCAGACAGGATATATATGATTTTCTTAACAATCTCTATGAAGCACACTGAGTTAGTGATTATTTTACCCGTTTTATAGGTGATGAAAGGGAATATTGAATCTCAGAAAAATAGACACATGTTCAAAGATAGAACTTGGACTTGAGCCATAAAACTCCTGGTCTGGTTATCTTTTTTTTATTGTACTGTAATGAAACAAGAGATACTCTGAGTATCTGTTAGCATGAGAAGCAGCAGCTTATAATTTGAGTTAGGATTATGAAGACAGGGTGAAATTATAATATTTTGAAGAGAAATAACAGTTTTGATCCAACTTGTGAAAAAAAAAAAACAACCTAAGAATGAAAATAAGTGTGATGGGATAAAGCCCCCTTTGTAAATTTAGAGAAATGCCTCTACAGATTAAATTCTTAACTTTGGGTTATTTGGCTCTAGAAGATTCATTACATTTGGAGGTAGGCACACAGTTTTGAGAGAATGTTTATCCAATTCTCAATGAGTCTTTTATTCACAAAATTTGAGGCACTGTGTTGTAAAGCTGTTATGGGCTGATTCACTAAGGGAAAAATGATAAGAACATAGTATACCAGTGGAGTAAGATTATCACTGGGGTGGCTGAAAGTAAGCAGTTTGAATGGGATTTTAGAAAAATGCAACACTTCAGACAGATAAGGTCAGAAGCCTATTTAAAAATAACAAATACCCAGTGGGATTTTAGGGGATTACATGACTTAAAATTTGATTTAAATATAAGAATAGTAGAGAACATTTTGAAAAAATAAAGAGACTATTTTTCCTTATAAGATAGCAGAACATATTTTATAGGCTATTAATTCAAACAGCATGATAATAATTCAGAAATAAACCAATTATTCAACTGACTGGATAAATGGTCAAGAATAAGACCCATGCACATATTGAAAATTTAGAATTTAGTAAGGGTAGCACTCCAAATCAGTCAGAAAAGGATAAATTATTTAATATAAGGTGTTTAATTGAAATAAAAAATGATGCTTATTCATACTACAATAAATAACACTAAATAATAAAAAGACCAAAAACTTAAGAGAAAAATAGAGCCCAGGAACAGAAAATTCAAAAAGGAAGAAAAATTTATGACAAATATACATCTGAAGTTTTTCTATCTGATGAAGAAAGACGTAAAACCTGAAACATCAATGATATTTAATTTTTCATCTACCATTTTGGAAAAAGATGAATAATTTAAAAGAATTTGAGAAAGTGTACAAAAATAGCCACTTATGTACATTTTCAGTGAAGCATATAAATCAGGAAAACATTGGTGGGCAATCAAATAATATGTATCAATATTTTAATGTGCATACTTTTGTCTCATTAATTCTGTTTAGAAACTTAGCCTAAGAATATAATTGAATAAGTGAGCAACGAAGTACTATATTGCAATATTACATATAATAGTATGCATTTGGAAGCCACTCAAATATCTTTCAGTACAGAAATTGTAAAATAATGATCTATCTATATTGAGATCTATATGTATTGAAGTGTAATTTTAAACTCTACAAGTTGTTATGTGGAAAAAGCAATTTAGAGAATAGATGACAGAATATGGTAGCATTTACCTGTGTGTTTTTAATGCGTGCTTATATTTACACATATGAGATTATATCTATGTACACGTGTGCCTACATATATATATGATATCATATACATGATATACATGACATCATATACATATATATGTATATATCATATACATGATATATACATGACATCATATACATATATATGATACCATATATATATATGATATCATATATATATGTAGAGAGAGAGACAGAGAATACATACATATTCTGTCTAGGCAGGAAAAACCGCCAAACTGTTATAGGTTTGTGAAGAGAGAATATTTTGAGAGGTTGTTGATTTTGTTTTATGTTCTCTTCTATTATTTGATTTCCTTTAAAATAAGCATGTGTTGTTTTTATAATAAACAAAAATCATCTATTTTCTCCTTTTGTTAATATTTTCAACTCATTTAGTTTAATATATTTCATTTGTACTTCACTTTTCTCCTACCAGCCCTCAAAAAAGCAAAGGATTGTGTTCATAAAACAATTTAGTAAAAGATAAACATGAGGTTATCAAAAAGAAGAGCAAATGGCATGAAAATAGTTGAACTATGAAAGCAAAAATGCATGTCATTAGCTCCTCAGTAATTGCTAGAAACAAGTCACAGATTGGTCCTGAGCTTCCTATCAACTAATCCAAGGAAGGGAACCTATTGGTTTAAGATTCATATATCAGTAAGTTAAAAAATGAGTTGCTTGGTAAAATATATTGCTATTAACTCCAAGAATTAAAAGAAGTATTTCTCTGCGGTGTCTTATAAAAAAGATGCTATGTGATATGGTGTGTACAGTTTCAACAATTTTTCTATACTTTATAAAGTATGAAATAAGTAAGTATGAATGTTTCTTAGAACTATGACTGATTCTTATAAAACTACACATTGATGGCCTGTTATCTAAGTTCCATTCATTGAAAATCTATCAGCACTGGAGCCACGGTTAGCATTCTTAAGAGGCATTCTCTTTAGAACTGAACACTTAAGTGTGTACCATTAAAAGGAGCTGCATTCTTCAGCTTGGGGAATTCTTCTAGACTCACTCTTCTGTATCTCACATTCAGCCTCTTGTTCTCATCTGAATACCTGAATTTGATTTGGATGCTGTATGTGTTCTTTGGTCCTTAGGATTAAAAACTAAGGTCTTACTTCAGTTTCTTGCTCAAATATTGCTTTTGACCTGATCTATTCCTGTAACTGTAGCCCTCAAGCAGGCCCAACCTAATTCTCAAGTGTGGCTCAGAATTCTGGGACACCAGCCCAAATTGCATATACCTTATTTGTGATAGGAGAATGGAGCCAAAGGAATAAGAGAAGCTGGGCATGGTGATTCACGCCTGTAATCCCAACACTTTGGGAGGCCAAGATGGGCAGATCACTTGAGGCCAGGAATTCGAGACCAGCCTAGCCAACATAGTGAAACTCCTCTCTCTACCAAAAAATACAAAAATTAGCCAGGCATGGTGGCACATGCCTGTAATACAAGCTACTCAGGAGGGTGAGGCACGAGAATTGCTTGAACCTAGGAGGCGGAGGTTGCAGTGAGCCAAGATCACACTACTGAACTCCATAATGGGTAACGGAGCAAGACTATTGAAAAAAAAAAGAGAGAGGAAAGGAGAATTCAGTGTTGGTATCCAGCTTTCTGATTTTCTGACATGACCATCCCATTCTCTCGATATTCATAACAGATCCACGTCCAGTTAAATGTGTCAAGATAATTTACTTGCAAAATGTAGCCCCATTAAATACATGGATTGACACATTTAAATATAGGCTAGTTAAATGTTAGAAGTTACTTACCAAAAATGAGGTTGATGTTTTAGAGTAATTTGCTCATAGCCCTTCTCTCTGAAAGCAATTCAAGTAACACACTTTTAGTCTATTGCAATTGTTCCAAATTCATGATAACAATAACACATTTGTTTTCCTGTTGTTGTTGCTGCTATTAACCTAGCATGCAGGTATGCTTCCAGCTCACTCAAAAACATCATTAAAATATAAAGTAAAAGTTTGGACTCTTCTATACACACATTTTTGTTTTTACTACCATGCAATCATCCCAACCACTGGGGTTTTCAGTTGTATTGAGGACCAGGTTCTTATCTAATGATCAGTAGGCAGGGGTCTCTACTCTCCAGAAATCATGTGAGTACTCCTCATGGCAGTTGCTACTACACACACTGAAGGAAGATCATCCAACATGGGTAAATATACTGTCCTTATCAGATGTTCGAGAAGTAACAAAGAGTATTATGATGCCCCTCATGTACAATATGGGTCTAAGAAACCCATACTTACATTAACAACTCAGAAACTGCCACAAATAGCTGAAATATCCAAATAAATCAACAGACCCATAGTTTGTGGGAAACAGAAAGCTGTTCATGGCTTCAATGGGATAGGCTGAATTTTGTGTCTAATTATGTATTTCTTTGTGTCTTGTTTCCTCTGCCTGAGATGTCTTTTCCTTCACACCCATTAGTTTTGATAATACCTACTCATACTTCAGATCTTGATTAAGCATCACTTCTTTTGGTGAAGTCTTTGCAGATCTCCCAAACCTGACATAATATCATATAGTTCTCCTTTATAGCATTTATGAGATGTTCAATTACACATTTAATTGTATAATTATTAATTAATGCCAATTTCTTTCACCAGACTATAAACTCCTATGAAAATAATGACTGTCAATTTTGCTCACATTCAAACACAGTATTAGTACATTGCTTGAACAAAAGAATTATTAAATAAATGAACTCCAGAGTTACTACTGTTACCAATTTTATAAAGTTAGGAATCTACCTTTAAAAGTAAATAGGAAGGGAGGATCCAAGATGGCCAAATAGGAACAGCTCCGGAGTGCAGTTCCCAGCAAGAACAACGCAGAGGGTGACTTCCCACTGCATTTCCAAACAAATTTTCACTGCCCACAGACCAGGAGTTTCCCGGGACGAAAAGCACCACACATTTTTAGCACAGCAGTTTCAGCTGGTGCCAGCATGGCACACACAAACTCACACGAATCTGAGTGGCTGTTTCAACTGGAGCCTGGAACTCCTGGAAGACAGAGCTGCCCATTCTACTGAAACGGAGGGGGCAGAGACAGGGAACCAAGCGATGTGGCTTGGCAGGTACCACCCCACAAAACAAGCAATCTGAAAGGCTCTGGATTGAGAGTTTCCCAGCAAGCACAAGTGGACCCAAAATGGTCCAGCACGGTGTGGGGAATGGCGACCACCGCTACCAAGGCAGTTGACACAGCAGCTGGGCAGAGCCTGAGGCAGCTCAGCAATGCCTCTGTTGCCAAACTGTGACTAGACTACTCCATGCAGGACAGAGCATCTATGAAAAAAGGCAGCAGCATGACAGGAATGTATAAATAAAGCCGACCTTCTTCAGACAGAGCACCTGGGAAAAGAGGCCATGATGAGTTCCACTGCAACAGACTTAAAAGTACCAGCCCAGCAGCTCTGCACTGAACAACAGAGCTCCCAACACAGGACTTGACCTCCTATAAGGGACAGACTGTCTCCTCAAGCAGCTCCCCAACCCCTGTATACCCAAAGAGACACTTCATAAAGGAGAGCTCAGGGCGACATCTGGCAGGTACCCTTCTGGGACGAAGATAACAGAAGAAGAAACTGGCAGAAACCCTTACTATTCTGCCGCCCCCGTGGGTGATCCCCAGGCAAGCAGGGTCTGGAGTGGACCTCCAGCAGTCCTGCAGCAGAGGGGTCTGACTGTTAGAAGGAAAACTAAGAAACAGAAATAACTTCATCAACCAAAAGGATGTTCACTCAGAGAACCCATCCGAATCACCAACTACAAAAACCACAGGTAGATGAAACCACTAAGATGGAAAGAAACCAGTGCAAAAAGGATGAAAACACCAAAAGCCAGAACACCTCTCCTCCTCCAAAGGATCACAACTCCTCACCAGCTAGGGATCAAAGATGGATGGAGAATGAATCTGATAAATTGACAGAAACAGGCTTCAGAAGGTGGGTAATAACAAACTTCTCAGAGCTAAAAGAACATGTGCTAACCCAATGCAAAGAAACTAAGAACCTAGAAAAAAGGTTAGATGAGATGCTAACTAGAATAAACAGCCTAAAGAGAATATAAATGACTTGATGGAGCTGAAAAACACAGCACAAGAACTTCACAAAGCATACACAAGTTTCAATACCTGAACCAACCAAGCAGAAGAAAGGATATCAGAGATTGAAGATCAAATCAACGAAATAAAATGAGAAGGCAAGAATAGAGAAAAAAGAGTGAAAAGAAATGAACAAAGCCTCCAAGAAATATGAGATTATGTGAAAAGACATAATCTACATTTGACAGGTGTACCTGAATGTGATAGAGAGAATGAATCCAAGGTGGAAAAGATTCCTCAGGATATTATCCTGGAGAACTTCAGCAACCTAGCAAGGCAAGCCAACATTCAAGTCCAGGAAATACAGAGAACACCACAAAGATGTTCCTCAAGAAGAGCAACCCCAAGGCACATAATCATCAGATTCACTGGGGTTGAAATGAAAGAAAAAATGCTAAGGGCAGCCAGAGAGAAAGGTCGGGTTACCCACAAAGGGGAGCCCATCAGACTCACAGCAGATCTCTCAGCAGAAACCGTACAAGACAGAAGAGAGTGGGGACCAATATTCAACATCCTTAAAGAAAAGAACTTTCAACCTAGAATTTCATATCCAGCCAAACTAAAATTCATAAGCGAAGGAGAAATAAAATCCTTTATGGACAAGCAATTGCTGAGAGATTTCATCACCACCAGGCCTGCCTTACAAGAGCTCCTGAAAGAAGCACTGAACAAGGAAAGGAACAACCAGTACTAGCCACTCCAAAAATGTACCAAATGGTAAAGACCATCGACACAATGAAAAAAATGTGTCAACTAATGGGCAAAACATCCAGCAGGCATCAAAATGGCAGGATCAAATTCACACATAACAATATTAATCTTAAATGTAAATGGGCTAAATGCCCCAATCCAAAGACACAGACTGGCAAATTGGATAAAAAGTCAAGACCCATCAGTGTGCTGTATTCAGGAAACGCATCTCACGTGCAAGGACACACATAGGCTCAAAATAAAGGGATGGAGGAAGATTTACCAAGCAAATGGAGAGCAAAAAAAAAAGCAGGAGTTGCAATCCCAGTCTCTGATAAAATGGACTTTAAACTGACAAAGATCAAAAGAGACAAAGAAGGGCATTACATAATGGTAAAAGGATCAAGCATTCAAGAAGAGCTAATGAGATCCTAAATATATACATACCCAATGCAGGAGCACCCAGATACGTAAAGCAAGTTCTTAATGACCTACAAAGAGACTTAGACTACCACACAATAATAGTGGGAAACTTTAACACTCCACTGTCAATATTAGATAGATTAATGAGACAGAAAATTAATATGGACATCTGGGACTTGAACTCAGATCTGGACCAAGTGGACCTAATAGATATCTACAGAAATCTCCACCCCAAATCCACGGAATATACATTCTTCTCAGCACCCCGTTGCACCTACTCTAAAATTGACCACATAATTGGAAGTAAATCACTCCTCAGCAAATGCAAAAGAACGGAAATCATAACAAATGGTCTCTCAGACCACAGGGCAATCAAATTAGATCTCAGAATTAAGAAACTAACTCAGAACCACACAGCTTCATGGAAACTGAACACTGGCTCCTGAATGTCAACTGGATAAACAATGAAATGAAGGTAGAAATAAAGATGTTCTTTGAAACCAATGAGAATGAAGACACAACATACCAGAATCTCTGGGACACATTTAAAGCAGTGTCTAGAGGGAAATTTACAGCAATAAATGCCCACATGAGAAGTGAGAGATCTAAAATTGACATTCTATACTCAAAATTGAAAGAGCTAGAGGAACATGCTCAAAAGCTAGCCGAAGACAAGAAATAACTAAGATCAGAGCAGAACTGAAGGAGATAGAGACACAAAAAACCCTTCAAAAGATCAATAAACCCAGGAGCTGGTTTTTTGAAAAGATCAACAAAATAGACCACTAGCCAGATTAATAAAAAGAAAAGGGAGAAGAATCATATAGATGCAATAAAAAATGATAAAGTGGATATCACCACTGAATCCACAGAAATATAAATTATAATCAGAGATTACTACAAACAACTCTATGCACATAAACCAGTAAACTTGGAAGAAATGGATAAATTTCTGGACACTTGCACACTCCCAAGCCTAAACCAGGAAGAAGTTGAAACTTTGAATAGACCAATAACAAAGACTGAAGTTGAGGCAGCAATTAATAGCCTACCAATCAAAAAAAGTCCAGGTCCAGATGGGTTCACAGCTGAATTCTAGCAGACATACAAAGAGGAGCTGGTACCATTCCTTCTGAAAATATTCCAAACAATACAAAAAAAGGGAATCTTTCCCAAATCATTTTATGAGTCCAACATCATCCTGATACCAAAACCCAGAAGAGACTCAACAAAAAAAGAAAACTTCAGGCCAATATCCATGATGAACATAGAAGCAAAAATCTTCAATAAAATACTGACAAACCAATTGCAACAGCACATCAAAAAGCTTATCCATCACGATCAAGTAGGCTTCATTCCAGGGATGCAAGGCTGGTTCAACATACACAAGTCTATAAATGTAATCCACCACATAAACAGAACCAAAG
>CAUYLG010039921.1:0-23448 GCA_963573385.1 Cacajao melanocephalus
CAGGTGATCCTCCCACCTGAGTGTCTCGAGTAGCTGAGACTACAGATGTGCGCCACCATGCCCTGCTAATTTTTGTATTTTGTTCTAAGGATGGAGTTTTGCCATGCTGCCCAGGCTAGTCTCAAACTCCTGGGTTGAAGCAAACTGCTCACCTCAGCCTCCCAAAGTTCTGGTGTTATAGGACTGAGCCATTGTGCCCAGTCTACACATTATATTTTTAAACGTTTGTATAATTTGTACTAACTTTAAAATCCTAATATTGATAACAATTAAAAATGAAACACTAACATTACTCTATAGATACACGTAGATTTAGGATGTTTTTTAATAAACATTTTAAAATAAGTTGAACCATGTGAAATTATCATTTTTAGGTAAAAATTTCAGTAGATAGTGTAAATTTCATTTTCATGTGGTTCCACCTAATGTATTCACCAGAAATTATATGAATAGTGTTAAGGTGAAACAGTTTATACATTTAATTGTATCAAATATTCATTTTATACCATATAAATTTCCAGATTAAATTGATTCAAAAACAAAATTGGTATGTGATCAGAAAAATTATATTCTGAAAGAAAACACTCTTACTCCTGTTTTATTTCACACACTAGATTTGTATAGAATTCTTTAGCTTACCATTTCAAAATAATTGAAAGGAAATAATCTTCATAGAATTATTAAATGACAAAGTATACCTCTCAACAGAGTCATTAAATAAAGTAGATAATTTTTTAAACACCCAATTACTACAATAATTAGAGTAATAAATACTTTTCATATGCTTAATGAGAAGCTAAACCTCGGAACATGAGGCTAAGATTCCTAAAATACTAAAAATGTTTAGGAATATGCATGTGTTTTCAAATTAAATAACTTAGATTTTGATAAATCTCTGAATCGAAATATTAAAGTAATTCAGGCTTGGAAAACTATTTTTAAAAATATTCCTAGCTGGGACGCCTATTCTTATTGCTAGATTTAATTTTAGGGTTTATTTTTTAACTGAATAAAAGAAACTTATTTGACAGAGTCATTCTAAGGTTTGTTTTTATACTTCTTTAATGAGAAATGAAGTCTGTAATCCAGTTGCTTCATTGATTCACACTTTATAATTTAAAAGAATTATGCCTGATATTATCAAGTAATCAGTTTCAACCATTCACAATAATTAAATGCTGTATTTTCCTCTTAATATAGCAGTCAGTAGTTTACATATGATTAACAACAAAGCCCAAGCTCATATAGGTAATGACTACTGTTATTAATCTCCTATACATATTATAGTTTTATATTAAATAAAAATTTAGTTTTAGAAAATAAATACATTTCACTTTTTTAAAGGTAACAGGATTCTAAATGTTTTCATGGATAATTGTTCAGTTACATGATTTTATTTCAGCAAGAAAATCAATTTGATTTTATAATTCAACTTCACTGTACAAAACTGTTGAGACAATGTATTTTTAGAGCACAGAGCATGAATTTTGAAGGCAGGGACTATACCTTTTTTATCTTTCTTATTCTGTTTTAATTAATTTTCTTAAATAAATATATAATGAGTGCTTGCTACATTCTAGATGCAGTGCTAGGAACAAAATATTCAAAGGAGCTCTCAGCCTTCTGGGGAAACTGACAAATAGATCATGACAATGCAACATGGAAAGTGCTGGGCTGCAGGACTTGTACGTCTTATAGAAAGTGATACATGTGCTGAGATTAAAGGATGAGTAAAGATGTATCAGGCTAAGAAGGAGGAGCAAGACATTTAGGATAAGGAGCAATCTATGAGAATGTACAGGAAATGAATGGCAGGAAGTAGTTGATTACAAATAAATTATATATAGATGAAAGCTGAATATCATTATTCTTTCTAAGAAAGTGATTTGCGTTTCATAAAATAAATTATTTTCTCTTGAAAGTGTGGTAGTTTCAAGTATTGTACTCAATTATCAATTCCCCTGTAATAACATTACACATCCATAGCTTTGCATGGCCTCATGGTGGGCAGTTTATGTCCTCACCTCTTGACTGTGGACCTGGCCTTATAAATCACTTTGGCCAATGTAATGTAGTATAAATTAAGAAAAGGCATAAAATGTGCTTGTGTCCCATCTGTTTCTGCCATTGTCATAAAAAGAATATGGCCGAGTAGCCATCTATTTCAAGAAGAATGAGAGACATGTGGACCCAACCATGAGCTTGAAGTAAGTCCAGCCATGCCCAACCTAGATCAGCCCACCTATATATATATAGTTGTGTGTGTGTATATATACATATGGTGTGTGTGTATATATGTACACACACAACCTTTATACACAGGTATAAAAAATGTGTGCTTATTGTTACATGCTAGTAAAATTTTGTGGTCTTTGTTATGCAATAATATACAACCTTGAGCACAAATGCTGCTGTATTGGTAATCTATACAAATCTTCTGAAGAAGAAAGTACTTTAATTCATCTGTGATGTATCTTGAGATTTAGATTTATCTGTATTTATATAAATCATATTAAAGTTTCACATAATTCCCCTGAAACTGCACAAATAAACTAAGGTGCAAAAGGCTATTTTTGAGCCCTTCAGAAATGGTGTTTCATAGTCTTTAACAGGAGCATAAAACTAGCAATTCAGGCCGGCTGCCGTGGCTCACGCCTGTAATCCCAGAACTTTAGGAGGCCAAGGCAGCAGATCATGAGGTCAAGAGCTCAAATCCATCCTAGGCAACATGGTGAAACCCCTTCTCTATTAAAAAATACAAAAATTAGCTGGGCATGGTGGCACACGCCTGTAGTCCCAGCTACTCGGGAGGCTGAGGTGGGAGAATTACTTGAACCCAGGAGGCAGAGGTTGCAGTGAGCTGAGATCACACCATTGCACTCCAGCCTGGTGCCTGGCGACAGAGCAAGACTCTGTCTCAAAAAGAAAACCCCAAAAAACTACCAATTCAAATGAGTTGATTGATCTTAAACCCATGAAGTGACATATCTTGGCATTGGCATCCCACCTATGACAGAGATTCAAATCTGAATCCTGATAAAACAAGAATTAAAACAACTCCTTCCTCATTTATTCATTAAAACCTCTTCCTGGAAGAAAAAAGAAAAAGAAAAGAAGGAAAGACAGTTCATTGCCCACACAGTACCTAATCAGTTAGCTCAAATATCTGCAGTTATTCAACACAATTCATTGCCAGACTTCGATTTGCTAATAGCTAACAGAGAACAGATTTTCATCTCTAACCCATCCTCCCCACCCCCCCACCCCCCACCCCCCGCCCCCCGCCATAAAAAGGCAACAAACCAAAGAACACTTCCAAATTTCCCTTCCTAGAGTTCCTTAAAGGTGTCTCCTTCCCAACATTTGTCCAGAATTCTTAATTTGGCATACAAGCATCATTATAGGTGCTCAGTATCATGTTTCCATTCCCTAGACACTATTCATTTCTCTTCCTATCATGCAAAAGTTCTCAGAGTGAGGGGAATAAAGTCGGATCATAACAAGTTTCTTCTCTATCTCCCTGGAGCTTTATTTATTGATAATCTTTACCCTCCAGAGCCAAAAGGTTTGGGGAGGGATGGAGTGGAAGATGAAAAATCAGTTAATGGTTACAATGTACATTATTCTATTTGGGTGATGGATGTCCTAAAAGCTCTAATTTGACCACTACACAAAATAGGCGTGCAAGAAAATTGCACATGTATCCCATAAATTTGTAAAAATAAAACGTATAAATGAAATAAGCAGGGAGAAAATGTTATAAAAAATGAAAGTTTGGGAAAAGCAGGAAGTTTGCAAATTTCTAATGGGGAAAATGCTAGTTTTACTCATTATTTGTTTTGTTTTATTTGCTTGTCTTGAATCATAGATCTTATTTATGGCATGGAGTTGTCTACACAATGTGATTTTCAAAAACAAATTTCTAGAAAAGGGTTACCCTGGGTTTTTAAGATTGGATTTCTTAAAGTTTATTTTTAAGGGGAAATTCCATTTATATTGTGAATATTATTCACATTTTACCAGTTTTTACTTTATCAGTTATTTTGAAAAACTATTACATATGAATATGGAGTTGAGAGTTACTGGGAGAATAAATTATACACAAACCTGTCTAAAAATGATTAATTTAATTGTGGCATTTGGAGATAAAATGGAAGGGATGCTAGAATGTAAATCAAATGAAATTTCTGTCTTTGTGTTATTGCATTATGTAAAAATAATTAGATGTATTTTCCTCAAATTTAGAACGTACGTTAGGGATGTCGTTTTAAAATATTGGCTTGTGGCTTACATAATTGTAACTTTAAGAACTTTATCAGACACCTCAAAGGGTAAGCCGATTTTTTTTTTTAACAAATGAAACTGATATATAGGGAAAGACCTGTACACCTGCTAAATGGGATGCCTTATATGCATAAAGATGCTGCTGAGAAAACACAAACTGGTTTCAGATAGGCCTGCCCAAGAAACACTCACAAGGGGCAGACACCTTGATCACAGGAAGGTTTCTTCACACTTGGGCAATAGTGGGTAGCAAGAGGTATATATTTATTATAAATGGTTTACTATTTTGTCAAACAGCTACAATCTAGGTTTCAGAAAGAAGACCCATAATTAGATTTAGACGAATGTTTGTTATAAAGAAATTACTATAAAGCCACAACTAGGTTTGTTTTGGGGGTAAAAATGATCATGAATAGCTTCGGTAATTTCAATAAGTGAAATGTTAGTCATGTGTGGTAGAATGCAGTGTTACATATTTTCCAAAATCAACACGGGTTGTTTTGCTTTTTTTTTTTTTCTGAGACAAGAGTCTGGCTCTGTCGCCCAGGCTGAAGTTCACTGGTGTGATCTACAGTCTCTGCCTCCCAGGCTCGAGCCACCCTCCCACCTCAGCCTCCCAAGTAGTTGAGACTACAGGCACACGCCACCTCACCTGGCTATTTCTTGTATTTTATGTAGAGATAGGGTTTCACTATGTTGCCCAGGCTGGTCTGAAATTCTGACCTCAAGTGATCCTCCTTCCTTGGTTTCCCAAAGTGCTGGGATTACAGGCATGAGCTACTGCACCTGGCCTTAAACAAGTGTTTTACAGTTTGGTTCTGAAGGTATATTTTTTAAATTTTTAAATTAAAAAGAATATTCTAAGTATAACTGAATGCAATTATTCAGACCACTATTCTTAACTCATTGGTTTAAATAAGTTCTCAATTTCATGGACAAAAATGTACTGAGAGTACATCGTGTACTTCAAAATACTTCTTACATGTCTGTTTTTATAAATGCACAGAAGAGTAGTGTACTGAAACTTAGCTCAGGAGAGGAAACAAATTACTACAATTTAGTAAGTTTTTTTTTTCAGTAATTTGAAATTGGGTGCCATCCATGAATGCTAAGCTTTAGATTCAGACAGACTTGGACTTGATTGCCAGCTTGGACACATTCTATCTATGCAGTATTGGACTTTATTCCTCAGTTTCGTCATCTGTAAAAATGGGAATGAATAGGCCCTACCTCTTGGGGTTATAATTAGAACAAATAGCAATTGTTAATATAAAAAATGTAGCACAGTTCCTGAAACATCACACTCATTGAATATTAGTTATTATTAGTGTTAATATAAAATTTACTAAGACATCATTTTTGCAGTGTCGTATTTTCTAATTGAGTTATTTTTTTGGTTGGGTGCTTCAGAAAGTAAAGCATTTTATACACTTTCTGGTCAAATGTCATTCTCAGTCATTCTTTAACTTCTTTTCCAATTTAATCCATTTAAGAAAAGTATATTGTTTGTTACTATATTCTACAGATTACCATACCTTTTTTTCTTCTTGTTATGCTAAATTTTTTTTTGAACAACATACTCATCTAAAAATCAGCTCTCTTAATCCAGTGGTTCCCATACTATTTTCATCCTTCTATTAATACTGCATTTATTAAAACAAATATCTAGGTTTTACTATTATATTCTCTCATACCATAGAAACTCCATGTGTCATTTCTTATGGCCCCCATGGGAGGATATTTCTGAGCTGAGTGACTTCAGATGTTAGGAAATAGATCCCAGAAAGAGTATATAAATTTTTTTAGTGTTATTAAGATAAAAAAAATTGGTATACTACATTAATTTATATATTTAATGAAATATTTCTGAATAGAAAAATTTGTATCTCACTCTTGTTAATGGATGGCATGATGGGAGGATATTTGGTTTATATGTCTACCAGTATCCCAAATCACCAAGTAAACTAAATGTCTCCATTTCTTTCCTTAAAGCAGTTAGAAACTTGAGTTGTCTAAAAATAAAAACATATATTTTGTTAGACCCAGTGGAATTCTTTAATCATAAATATTTTAGGTTACTTTCATTTAATATCAGTCGAAATTTCAACATATTAAACTGTAAAAATGGTTTAAAAGACCATCCTCTCTATATGAGGATTTAAATTTCATTATAAGTAAAATTTACCAAAGACATTGAATAAAGGCTGGAAATCAGAAAGAACTAGCAATATAATTCTTTCACATACAGAGGAAAATCATACAGATATACTTTGAATTAATAAGAAGGTAAGGGGAGGAGACAAAGCCAGTGACTCAGTAGAACCCTCCAGCAATCGTTCTGTATGCAGGAACACCAAATTGAGCAACTATTTACACAGGAAAGCACTTTCATGAGAACCAAAACTCCCATAAATGATCATAGTTCCTGGTTGCAACATCAAATCAAGGGCAGTGAAAAGGGTAGGAAAGACTGCCTTGAATTGTGGACACTACTCCTCCCTCAAACCCTGGCAACAGCCATGTGGTTTAGCTAAAAAAAAAAAAAAAAAAACGTGATTGACATACTGAAAGATGTCAGAGTCTCCTAGCAGCATGACTGACCAAGCAGAAAAAAGAATTCGTGAACTTGAAGACAGACTATTTGAAAATACACAATCGTGGAGACAGGAGAAAAAAGAATAAAGAGTGAAGCATGCATACAAGATGTAGAAAATAGCCACAAAAAGGCAAATCTAAGAGATATTGGCCTTAAAAACGAGGTGGAGAAAGAGATGGGGGTTGTAAGTTTATTCAAAGGGATAATAACAGAATTTCTAAACCTGGAGAAAGACATCAATATTCAAGTATAAGAAGGTGACAGAATACCAAGCAGATTTAACCCGAAGAAGACTACCTCAAGATACTTAAAAATCAAACTCCTAAAGGTCAAGGATGAAGAAAGATCCTAAGCACTGAGAGAAAATAGAGACACAACGTGCAAAGGAGATCCTTTGGACTTGTCAGCGGAAACCTTACAGGCCAGGAGAAAGTGGCCTGATGTATTTAAAGTACTGAAGGAAGAATACTTTTATCCTAGAATAGGATAACCAGTAAAAATATGCTTCAAACAAGAAGGAAAAATAAAGACTTTTCCAGACCTGACCTATAAGAAATGCTAAAGGAAGTTCTTCAATCTGAAAGAAAAGGACATTAACAAACAATAAGAAATCATCTGAAGATACAAAATTCTTAGGTAATAGTAAGGACACAGAAAAACATCGAATATTATAACATTGTAACTGTGGTATGTAAATAATTCACATCTTGAATAGAAAGATGAAAAGGTGAACCAATCAAAAAATAACAACTTTTCAAGACACAGTACAATAAGATATAAATAGAAATGATAAAAACTTTAAAAGTTTTTGGTGAAGTTAAACTGTAGAGTTATTAGCTTTCTCTTTGCTTGTTTATGAAATCAGTGTTTCATCAGTTTAAAATAATGAGTTATAAGATGTTATTCACAAGCCTCATGGTAGCATCAATGAAAAAACATGCAACAGATACACAAAAAATAAAAAGCAAGAAATTAAAACATACTACCAGAGAAAATTGCTTTCACAAAAACAAAGGAAGGAGGGAAAGAAGTGCATGAAAGGAAGGGAGGAAAAGATAACAAAACAACAAGAAAACCAAAAACATATTAGGAGTAAATCCTTACTTATCAATAATAATATTGAATGTAAATGCACTAAACTCTAACTGAAAGACAGAGAGTGGCAGAATATATTAAATAAAAACAAGACCAAATGATATGTTGCCTACATGAAACACACTTTAACTATGAAGACACACACAGACTGAAAATAAAAGGATAGAAAAAAAGTGTTCTATGCAAATAGAATCCAAAAGAGAGGAGGAGTAGCTAGCTATACTAATGTCAACATGAAATAGATTTCAAGACAAAAACTATAAAAGATAAAAAAGATCATTATATAATGATAAAGGGGTCAACTCATCAAGAGTATATGACAATTATAAATATATATGTACCCAACATTGGAGCATCCAGATATATAAAGCAAATATTATGAGAACTAAAGAGAGCGATAGATTCCAATTGATAGCTGGAGAATTCAACACCCTACTCTCAGCATTGGACAGATCATTCAGACAGAACATCAATAAAGAAACATTGGTCTTAATCTGCACCATAGGCCCCAGTAGTCCAAATAGGTATTTACAGAACATTTCATCCAATGGCTTCAGGATACACATTCTTATCCTCAGCACATGAATGAAAGACAGGTCATATATTAGGCCACAAAACAAGTCTTAAAAATTAAAAAAAAAAAATTGAAATCATTCAAGTATCTTCTCTGACCACAATGGAATAAAACTAAAAATTGGTAACAAGAGGAATTTTGAAAACTATACATGCACATGGGAATTAAACAACATACTCCTGAATGACCAGTGGCTCAATGAAGAAATTAGGAAGGAAATTTGAAAATTTCTCAAAAAATTAAAATTTATATATAACATACCAAAACCTATGAGATATAGCAAAAGCAGTACTAAGAAGGAAGTTCATAGCTATATGTGCCTACATCAAAAAAGTAGAAAAACTTCAAATAAGCACCCTCACAATGCATCTTAAAGAAGTAAAACAGCAAGAGCAAACCAAACCAAAAATTCGTAGAAGAAAAGAAATAATAAATATCAGAGCATAAACAAATGAAATTTAAACAAAAAATACAAAATATCAATGAAATAAAAATTTTTTTTGGAAAAGATACAATTGGCAAACCTTTACCAAGACTAAGTAAAAAGAAGATCCAAATAAATAAAATGAGAAGTGAAAAAGGACACATTACTACTGATACAGCAGAAATTCAAAGGAGCATTAGAGACAACTATGAGCAACTATATTTGAATTATTTGGAAAACTTAGAAGAAATGTATAAATTCCTGGACATAAAGACTTACCAAGATTGAATCAGGAAGAAATTTAAAACCTGACCAGACTAATAACCGGTAAAAAGACTGAAGCTATAAAGAAAAGTCTCCCCACAAAAAAAGCCTGGGACACAATGGCTTTACTGCCGAATTTTACTAAACGTTTAAAAAAGAGTTACCACCAATCCTACTCGAATTATTCAGAAAAATAGAGGAGGGAAGAGTTCCAAATTCATCCTATTACACTGATACCAGAACTAGACAAAGGAATATCCAAATAGAAGAAAACTACAGGCCAATATACCTGATAAACCTTGCTGAAAATATTCTCAACAAAATACTAGCAAACTCAACTCAAAGACATACTAAAAACATCATTCATCGTGACTCAGTGGGATTGTAAAGATGATTCAATGTATGCAAATCCATCAGTGTGATACATTATGTGAAAGGAATGAAGGACAAAAACTATATGATCTTTTCAATCAATGCTGAAAAAGCATTTGATAAAATTCAACAAACCTTTATGATTAAAAAAAAAACTCAAAAAAAGGGTTTAGAAGGGTATAGAAGGACCATACCTCAACACAATAAAGGCCATATATGACAGACCCATAGCTATTATCATTCTGAACAGAGAAAAACTAGCAGCCTTTTCTCTAAGATTCATACCCCATAAATAGACACAGCTATTATGTACCCATAAAAATTAACAATTCAAAAAAGAATGTAGGATCCTTGATTGATTGATTGATTGATTGATTTTACCAGATCTTGCTTCGTTGACCAGGTTGGAGTGCAGTGACACATTCAGAGTTCACTGCAACCTCAAACTCCTGGGCTCAATCTCTCCTCCCACCTCAGTCTCCCAAGTAGCTAGAACTAGAGACACATGCCACCACACTCAGCTAATTTTAACTTTTTTGTGTTGAGATAGAGTCTCCTTGTTTTGCCCAGGCTGGTCTCAAACTCCTGGCCTCAAGCAATCCTACAACCTTAGCCTCCCACAATGCTGGGATTATAGAAATGAGCTAGCATGCCTGGCCAGTTTCTTCTAAATTGCCGTTAAGTTGAACCAAATTTTAAAACCCATGAGTTCACCATTTTAAATTCTCTGTACCCTTCTGTTGACAACTGAGAAATGACTTTTGTAATTAAAAATTCTATTGAAGAATAGTTCTATTATTATTAATGTTGATTTCAATGTAAGTTTAATCTAATTTTTTGAAAATTTAATGTAGCTATTAAGTTTTTGAATTTTTTTTTTAAAGCACAACAGTGTACAGCTGAAATGTGACCTACTAACATGAGCCAGCAGATAGTCTATCAGCTTCTGCACAGCAAAAGAAACTATCATCAGAGTGAACACATACCCTGTGGAAAGGGAGAAAATTTTTGTATTCTATCTGTCAAAGGTCTAATATCCAGAGTCTACAAGGAACTTAAACAAATTTACAAGAAAAAAAGCAAACAACCCCACTGAAAAGTGGGCAAAGGACATGAAACACACTTCTCAAGACATATATACGGCCAACACACATATGAAAAAAGTTCAACTTCATTGATCATTACAGAAATGCAAATCAAAACCACAATGAGATACCATCTTATACAACTCAGAATGGCAGATATTAAAAAGTCAGGAAGCAACAGATCCTTCCTCTGTTGTGGATAAAGAGGAATGCTGTGACACTGTTGGTGGGAATGTAAATTATTAAAAGTAATGGTAAAACTGCAATTACTTTTGCACCAAGCTACTAAATCAGCCATTGTGAAAGCAATGTGACCATTCCTCAAATACCTAGAACTAGAAATACATTTGATACAGCAATCCTATTACTGGGTATATACCCAAAGGAACATAAATCATTCTATTATAAAGATACATGCATGCATATGTTCATTGCAACACTGTTCACAATAGCAAAGATATGGAATCAATCCAAATGCCCATCAATGATAGACTGGATAAAGAAAATATGGTACGTATTATGCAACCATAAAAAGGAATGAGATCATGTTTTTGCAGGGACATGGATGGAGCTGGAAGCCATTATCTTCAGCAAACTAACACAGGAAAAGAAAACCACCAAACACTGCATGTTCTCACTTATAAGTGGGAACTGAACACTGAAAACACATGGACACACGCTGGAACCTGTCTCGGGGGCAAGGAAGGGAAAACATCAGGATAAACAGCTAATGCATGTGGGGATTAATAACTAGGTGATGGGTTGATAGGTAAAGCAAACCACCATGGCATACATTTGCATATGTCCTACACATTTGCATATGTCCTGCATATTAAAACATTTTTTAAAAGATAGTTTTTATCAACCCACTTATGCAGAGAAATTCAAAATTGGCCATTGTGGAAGGACAATCATAAAATGACTTAAGGTTTCCATATAAGTCTAAATTGGTAAGGTGTCACCTCTAGTTTAAAAAAAAAGTAGTTCTCATTATTGGTTTGATTTCAATACTGCATGCCTCATGTGTACTTTCATTGTATAAAATATGATACCTGTAAAGGTTTTATTCTGGACACTTGCCCTTTTTCAACTCTGAAAGGGCTCCTAATGATCTCTTATTTGATTCCTAATGCTGTCTATTCATTTTAGAACTTGGTTAGAAATTCATATTTACTGCTGCTCAACACAATCTCTCAGGAACATTTGGCCTCTCATTTTACCCCCCTGCCCCTTCCATCTACATTCAGACAATGTTCCGTATTCTTCACAATAAAATCTGAGAGGCCTACACATACTGCCCCCACAGTATACAAGTTAGAGCTACAACAGCATTAGGAATCAGAATGCTAATGTATAAATATTGTTTGTTTATCCAATTATGTATTTATTCCATGATATTTATTAAGCCAAGGTCTCCCAAGGTGGAAGAACACTCCAGTGATCAAACACCTTTACTGCCTTGGAGTCTCCAAGAATCTTTTCCACTTCCCACTTCTAGCAGATTTCCTGGGTTTCTCTGCTCAGCTCCTCGACTTTCCCTTGTTCTGACTGAGACCATATATGATGGGAAATGGCCAACTGGAAGGAGGTTATGTTAATATATGTTAGCAAGATCATGGAGCTACTCATTGAAGAGTAGACAGAATACATCCCAAAGCAGGACACAAAGTGAGGAAGTGAGAGTAAAAGCCAAGGAGTAGGCGGAAGAGCTACCTTCTCTCTACCCTTCATCCCTGCTGCTGGCTTGATGAAGCCGGGAAGGCAAAAAAAAAAAAAAAAAAAAGCAAGGATTTTGAGAAAGAGATGGGTAAAATAATTTCAGTAGAACCTTCTGTTTGTGATATAGGCTTTGCTGTTACCTTTTTGAGAGACTTTCAACGCTGATTGTTTTTCTGTGATACCAACATTGACTTTGAGCTTCTTTCTGTGTGAAACTATGCTGTTACTGGCTGTTTAGCTCACTTGTGTTGCTAAGGTTATTTATAAAGGAAAGGTTATTTGGTTGACAATTCTGTTGGCTGGAAAACTGGGCATCTGGTGAAAGCCTCAGGCTGCTTCCAATCATGGTACAAGGTGAAGGGGAGCCAGCATGTACAGAGATCACATGGAAAGTCAGAGAGGCAAGAGAGAGGGGAGGGAAGTGCAAGATATAAGCAACCAGCTCTAGAAGAACTAATAGAGCAAGAACTCACTCATTACCATAAGGACAGCACCAAGCCATTCACAAGGGATCTGCCCCTGTGACTCAGACACCTCCCATTAGGCCCTATCTCCAACATTAGGGATCAAATTTTAACATGTGTTTTGAAGGCTCAAATGTCCAAACTATATTAATGACTAAGAGGCAGCCCTGTTCTGTTTGGGATATACAAGTTCCCAGTAGACTCTTCCCAGGACAAAAAACTAGGGAGGAAAATGTATCCATTTTATCCATACCCATATCTGAGAATTAATTATGGAAAAGTTGTGCAGAATTTCTTTCTAGTGAATTTCTCCCAATTCTCAATTTATTTTATTCTCATAGAATACTGCATCCTTGACTTAAGCTGATCACTGAAATGTATGAAATATAACCAAATGAAAATTATCCCTTTTGCTAGTTTAAATCATTGTGTATTAGTATCTAAAGATTGCTCATTTGCAATGAAAAACACCAAGAATTTTCATTCTTCTTTATTACCCTTTAGACCAAGGGAAATACATGATATTTTGATTTATGTTTCCATTATTTATTATTAGAGCTGAACTTACATTTTTGTTAGTAATAACAGATATTCCAGAAAATGACTTTTTAAAGCTTAAAAGGACAAATTAGATACTGTGTGATTTTATGGTGCCAGGGCATTCATATTTAGTTGTGCAGATTAACTCAAATTCTCCTCCACACCCCAAATACAATGTATGTATAAGTATAACCATTTGGCAAAACAGAATGGTGTGAAAGCCAAAATTCAAATAAGACTTAATCTGATTTCAAATTCTGTAGTTCTCTACTGCATCATATTATAATAGCAGTTCTATTTAGTACATAAGTGTATATTTAAAATAATTTCCATCAGTAGATTGAAAGAACCCGTGCTAGGTGATATTTATTTGACATTTATGGTGTTAGTCCTTAGAAAAATAATACTGGATACCTTATGCAATGATCTGCAATTCCATTTTGTAAATATTCAGGAACATATTAGTTGGTGTGTCTAAATCTCCAAGATTAAAATGAGCCATTAGAATTTTATAAGCTGATATCACCAGCATATTATTAAAATAGAAAACATAAACAAATGCCGTGTGTCACTGGCACCAAATCAATAGGCGTTTATAGGAACAGCTTAGCAGACATGTACTTGTTTTCTAAAACATGTAATAGTCAAAAGTGTCAGTTAAATTGAAACCCAGCCACCCTGATTAATTCCAAAAGAGGACAGCTTCTGTGACTGACAACATCCTTCTCTGATCTGCATCCTGATTTGCATTGGACAGGCATTAATCTCTTCACTGACCACACATCGTAAGCTTAAAGACAATTTCTCTGGAAAACCTTAGCTAAAAGACAACAGAAATAGCTATTCCCTATAGCATATGAAGCTCGTCCCAAAAAGGTAGCTGTGGAAGATACTCAGCAGGCAAAGCTGCTGCAATTTCATTTTCAATACTTTTCAATCCTATTTGCCTGAATCTTGCCACTAAAAGTAGCTTTATATTAATAATAAACAACATATAATATATAAAGCAATAATCTTTGCCTCTCAATTATAGAAGAATTTTTCAAAACTGTTTAAGCATTTCTTCATGGCATTTCCAAATGTGTCATTGAATAAACTTATTAGTGTTATACCTGTCAATATATTTAAATTTTATGCTTAATATGAAGGTGGTTTGCCAAATTATTGGTTTTCTATCAATTTCTGTGATTCTGTGTTTTCATTTCAAAGAAGGTAAAACCAAGAATGTCATAAAATATTCCTAAGATATATGATTTTCTATTCTGTTGGTAATGGCTTTTCTTTCTTTCTTTCTTTCTTTTTTTCCTTTTTTTCTGCTTGAGGTTGGGTCTTACTCTGTTGCCCAGGCTGGAGTGCATTGGCATGATCAAGGTTCACTGCAGCTTCCACCTCCCTAGGTTTGGGTGATCATCCCACTCGGCCTCCCAAGTAGCTGGGACTAAGGCACATGCCACCACACTCAGCTAATATTTGTATTTTTTTGTAGAGGTGAGGTTTTGTCATGTTGCCCAGGCTGGTGTCCAACTCCTGTGCTCAAGCGATCCACCGGCCTTGGCCTCCCAAAGCGCTGGGATTATAGGCGTGAGCCACTGCAGTCAGCCCAGTAATGGCTTTTCTTTTAGAAATCATCCTCTCCAAAGTCCTAATTGGTTTACTAGTATCAATAACAATTTGGGGGCTTGTTCTTTTGTTTCTATACTTGTTTGCAAACCTTCTTTATGAGAACAATACAAACGCTTATGCAAAAACAATTACCAATTTATTGAGTTTATCTTACCTAAAATGTCTTTAGGATATTTAGCACAATATATAATTGAATTACCTCATTAAACAAAATACCACATTCATTTTAAATGGCTCATTTTTTAGATTAGGTTCAACATTAAGGAAAAAGTATTTAAGTGCACATTATTTTTTCAAGATTATTTTGTGAATAAGTAAACAAACACAAGAAAGCTGAATTCGTTTACAGTAAGTCAAGTTTGCCGGAAGCCTCAGACCTTTAAGAAAGTTTGGCCAGGCTTAAAATACAGCATGTTCTGGGCAAAGACAAAAGTTAATTGAAGCGGAAAGAGACAATCCTTTTCATACATTCTGGCTCCTTTAGGCTGCTAGTGTTCATTTAATTTTTGTTGATTAGCCAAATCCTACTATTATGATGCCCATCATTGTATCAGAGGGCCTGCCTATTTAGCATGACTTGAGGCTGAATCGTGCTAACGAGGGAAATGAAAGAGATCAAACATTTTCCCAAATCGTTTCTGGTGTTTAGCCAAGAAATAAATTACCTACTGGAAAGCATATGGCTTAGTTAGTTTGACTGCATCTTCAAAAAGACCTGGTCAACTTTAGAGGTACTCTGAAAACCTAGCAGACTACACAAAATTCCTATATCTTAAACTTCAAAAAGAATTAAGATCAGTAAGTCTATTTTAATAGTGTCTTCATAATGTTTTACCTTATGAGAGGTAAGAAAGTTTGAATTACTATTAAAACTGCTTTCTTAATTGCATTTAGAAATGTATTGTACAAGAGGAATGGGCATTGCATTTTTTTTTTTTTTTGAGACTGAGTTTCAATGGAGTGCAATGGCGTGATCTCAGCTCACCGCAACCTCCGCCTCCTGGGTTCAAGCAATTCTCCTGCGTCAGCCTCCCGAGCAGCTGGGACTACAGGCGCGTGCCACCATGCCCAGCTAATTTTTGTATTTTTAGTAGAGACGAGGTTTCACTGTGTTGACCAGGATGGTCTCGATCTCTTGACCTCATGATCCACCCGCCTCGGCCTCCCAAAGTGCTGGGATTATAGGCACAAGCCACCGCGCCTGGCCAGGCATTGCATTTTAGCTTTCCTGTTTTTAAGAAGCACAAAAAGGACAGGATCACAAAAAATAGACAAATGCAAAACCATAAATACAACTATATGGAAATATAAATACCTTTGGTGTACATTGTTAGATAAGTCATGGATCAGTATCCATCATAGTTAGCAATATTGCTAACCTGTATAGCTAAGCACAAGTCTAGTTTATAATGTTATTTTCTCTTTTGAACAAAGAAATAGTGACTATTCATTTATGCTTTTTCCATTAAATTCTTTGAAAGGCTTGAAGTCCTTTGAACATCAAACATTCTATATGTAAAATCATTGTTTCCATTAATATTTTAAATGGTTGCTAAGAGAACACTAGTCCACATAAATTCCTTGTAATTTTATGGTATCAATAGCACATTATAGTATTGTCCATGTATTTCCACCATTTACAATGAAAACGTGAAATTGTATTTGCAGTGTGGTAAATATGGCACATCATTTGTGAACCCACTGAATGGCTTCAAGCATCTGTGATAATATGTTGATTCAATAACATACATGTCTCCTATACCTTAAATATATATTTACATAACCATTGCTATTACAGAAATCATTTAGTTAGAGCCAGTATTATGTTCATTTTATAGATATGAAATCCAAACCATAGGTTAATTAAGAACTTGTTTAAAATCATACAGCATGACTGTATTTTATGTTGCACTCTAATTTTGGAAAAGTTATGAACTGTTGTGGGTCATAGCTGGCACAATTGTAAAATGAGGTGGGGAACAAGGTCTAACTTTTCATGTTGTTAAGTTATGTAAAGTACCAAGTACAACACTGAGCAAATCCCAAATTGTATTTTTAACTATTCAAATTCCGCAAACATTTACGAAGTGCTTAATGTTTATAAAATACTGTGCAACCCATGGGGACAGAAATAAAGATGAAAACTGACATATAACCTATTTGTCAAAAATTCATGATCTAGTGGAAGAGAGGGATACAAAGCTATACTGACAAGCAGAATAAAGGTTAGATGGCAAGTGCTTTTGACCATATGTAGTTAAGATGAACTAGACTTACCTTGATCTAAAAGAATAGGAAAGCACACGAAATATATGAAACAAGTGTTTCACGGTATTGGACATCTGATAGAGAAGAACAGTGATCTCTACGAGATAGGAAAGAAATAAGATGAGCCCTACAATTACCCAGCTTATACTCTTCAGAAAGTTTCCAGTGTATGACAGAAAACCCAGGTGAAGCTTGGCAGACGTCCTAAATTAAGAATAGAGAAGTGAGAGCCCAGGGAAACCAAGGCAGCTAAAGATTGTAAGAGTACTGGACAGGAGAGAGATGCACAAAGAGAGAATTCTAGGGATCTGCAGAATATTGATCAGCATTTGTGTGGGAATAAATAACTGAGATTGGGAGAAAATGACTGACTAAAGTTATCAGAGGTAATTGTGTTCCACATTCACACAGGACTGTGACTAATGTGTGTTCCCAATTGTCATACTGGAACACACCTTTTAATATCAGTGGGACATTGTGTACAGTACATAAAAAGGTCTTACTAAGCAGTAGGAAACAATGATCCCTAGGCTGAGAATTGCTCTGACCCCACCTAATAATTATTGGAAGCAAAACTGAAAAGGAAAACTAGACAATAAAGAAGATAAAATTGAATCATAAAAATATTGAGTACCCCAAAAGAAGTCAGGAAAAGAGGAAGAAAAAACAGGTGGAACAAATTGGGAACAAATAGTGAGATGATAGTTTTAAACCCTTGCTTGTCAGCAATCACACAAAATGTAAATGATTTTAAATACCCCAATTAAAACTCATAGATTGTCACATTTAATAATTTTAAAAGGCCAAGCTGTATGCTGCCTACAAAAACCACATTTCAAATATAAAGATGTAATAAGAAGTTAGTTATAAAGGATGTAAAAAAATATACATACTGTTCTAACACCAATCAAAAAGTAAGTCGATAGAGAGTATGTGACAAAATGGAACCATCACACATTACTGGGGAGAAGGTAAAATGGTTCATCTACTTTGGAAAACAGTTTGACACTTTCACAAAATGCTAAACATAGGGTTAACATATGATCCAGCATTTCTATTCATTGAGATATATCCAAGAGAAATGAAAACATATGTTTATACAACAGCTTTTACTCAAATACACAAGGCACCATTATTCATAATAACGAAGAAGTAGAAACAACCCAAATATTCATCATTTGATGAATGGATTAAAAAAATGTAGTATAGATAGCTACACAGTTGAATATTATTTGGCAATAAAAAGAATGGGATACTGATCCATGCTACAGTGTGGATGATCTTCAGAAATATTATACTAAGTGGAAGAAGCCAGTTACAAAAGACCTCAGATTATTTGATCCCACTAGCATAAAATGTCCAGAACAGGCAAATTTATAGAGACAGAAATCAATGTTTGCCTAGGCCAAATGAGGGACTGCAGAGGGAAGGATGATTAGAGAGTCACTACTAATGGGTACAAGCTTGTGAGGAGATTGATGAAAATGTTTCAAAATTAGGTTATTGTGATAGCTGCCAGATTCTGTAAATATACTAAACTCCAGTGAATTGTATACTTTAAACCTATAAACTTTATGGCATACGAATTATGTATTTCAAAAAAAGCCGTTTCAGAAAACATTTGCCTATATTAACATCAAAATAAGTTTCAAAGCAAAGCATATTAACAGGGGTAAATAGAATCTTTTCATTATGATAATGGGCCAATCAACAATAATACGACATCACAAAAATGTAACAATGTTAAATATTTAACTTTCTAACAACAGATCTTTAAATACTTTAAGCAAAAACTAATAGAATTGCAGTGAGAAACTGATAAAATCAAAAAATTATAATAAGAGTTTCAAAACTTCTCTTAGTAACTGAGAGAACAGGTAAACAGAAAATCAGCAAAGATACAGAAGACTTCAACAATACTACCAGCTCTGCCCTAATTGACAACTATGGAACACTTCACCCAATAGCAGCAGAATATAAACATTTTTTCAAGTGCACGTGGGACAGATTAAAGGCTAAACAAACTCATACCATAAACTGCTACTCAGCAATATAAAATAAACTTTGATGAAAATCAAAATATGGAGGAAGCTTTAAATAATTAACGCCTCGTAAAAGCAGGTAACTACAAAAAAGTGTGCATTCTATATTATTGCATTTACATTAAATTCTAGAGAAGTCAAACTAATCTGTAGTAACAGAAAGCAGATCGGTAGTTGCCTGAGGAAAGAGTCTAGAGTGGAGAGGGAAAGGAGAGAGAAATTACAAAATGGCATGAGAAAACATTTGGGGATGATGAATATGTTCATCATCTTGATTGTGGTGATAGGCTCACTGGTGCATAGCTGTGTCTACACACTAGTTTGCACCTATGTCAAACTGTACACTTGAAAAATGTTTGTGAAATTACTCTAAGTTAAACTATTTTCTTTTCAAGTCTAACCATTTAGTAAAATGTACTGCTGTTTATTTCCTAAAGATTTCCACAAATTGAGAATGAATGGTGTTCAGGATTAGTCATATGTAAACTCTGAAACACTAAAATTCATAATGAGGCTGTGCATGGTTGCTCACGCCTGTAATTTCAGCACTTTGGGAGACTGACGCAGATGGATCACTTGAGGTCAGGAGTTGGAGACCAGCCAGGCCAACATGGCAAAACCCTGTATCTACTGAACACATAAAAATTACCCCTAATCAGTTGAACCTGGGAGGTAGTGGTTGCAGTGAGCCGAGATCAAACCACTACATTCAAGCCTGAGCAACAGAGCGAGATTCCATCTCTAAATAAATAAATAAATATTCATAATGAACTTGACATATAGTAAGCATTCCATAAATATGTTGGAATAAAAATTAGTTTGTAATTCAATTATTATATCCATAAGTCTATTAGACTTGTCAAAACTGTGTGTCTGGTTTAGAAAATGTCTCAATGCATAAAATTTCCCTGCCAGAAGCCACTGTAATATGCTTGTCAATAATGATATTGATATACTAAGCACAATAATATTATGTGTCACTCTTACCAACACCCACTACTTTCCTTAAAAGCAGTACATAAACTAGAAGATGTTGCTTAATTATTGAAAAGTGAAAGACCACAGAACAAGTAGTTTTCAAATCACAGCATTGGTGGTCTCTAACTCCACCTACTGGCCCAGTAAGTCTTTATTGGATCTTCACCCCCTTCAATTATTATAGTACATTTACAAAATAATCTACTGAATTTTATACACATATTCAAGTTGACCTCAGGAACTGCTTAGGTTCTCATGGCAATTTAATTTTCTGATGAGCTCTGTTTTTCTGAAGACTAGTTTTGATGAACTTTTAGCCTCATTATGAGGAGGTTTTCTTCATAGTTCAGGACTAACAATGGCTCTAAGGCAATGGTTTTCCAAACTGTCTATTTATCTCCATAACCTGAAGAACTTTAAGAACTCACCAATGCTCAGTACCTAAAACAGATCAATTCAACATAATGTTGGGATGGGGCCCAGATAAAATATCAAGATATTCTATTAAATAATTCTTTTAATACCTAATTTGGAAGGCATTTCTTTAAAAATACTTTATAGGTAGTCTCTAAAGATGCTCCATTTTCACACATTCTTGAACTCAAAAATAATATCCTGCATGGAAGATAACATAAACCCAAGCTTTTCAGAGAAGAAAATGCCTGAAGGTTTAGCCTTTGCAAAATCCCTTGATATACTGATTTATTAGATGTAAAATAGATAAATATATAATTTTAGCTCAAATAGATATTATGTTGTACTAGATTCTATTATAAATTTGGTATTGACATCAAAATTGCAATGAAAATTGCTGGAGGATGTTGAAAGTGTTCTATCCACTAATGCTAAGAGCTGAAAAACACTGCTATTATTTTCATTTGAGCACAGCAACGCCTTACACTAGCCTTCAAAGTTATAATTTTTAAAAGATATCACTAAATGTGTGCTTCTTGGTTACTGATTCTGTAACTGGGTTTTTTTCTTGGGTGCTGGTGAGGCGAGTTCTTGGTCTCCAACCTCTTAAAGAATAAGCGATGGGACCACTGCAGCTGCGCCATATGCTTGTGAAAGTAAATATCGGACCCAAGAAGTGTTGCAGAAAGGTGATTATAATTAGGTAGAGAAAAGAGAAGGGAAAGGAGAAGAGAAAGACTTCCACTAAGAGTGTGGAAGGGGATTCCAGAGGGGAAAGGGAGCTCCCACCATGCGGGAGGGGATTCCATAGAGCTGGAAATAAAGCGTGGGTGAAGGAGCAGGGGAGTTTATTCTGGGAGACATTCCCACCTTCCCAAGTTCCTCTGGCCAATGAAAGGAGTTTCTTTATACTTCCGCGCCCTTGAAATTCAAACATAAACTGTTAAGTCTCCCGGATGGAGAGAGATGGGAGCGGTGCGTAGCACTGAGAAATTCTTGCCCTTAAAACTACGCCCCCTCGTGGACCCGGAAAGAACACGTTCCCTCAATTTCTGTATGCATTCCTATATTTTTTTCATTTTTTCTATTGATCCATTTCTTGGTTTGTATCCAGTCCACAGGAAGTAAGTAGCCTCCACACACAATACTGCATTTTTTCCAATAATCAATTGGAAAGATTTGTAAAATACCATGAGCAAAGTCCTGTGTGAGGTGGAACATCAGGGGAAGGCTGATACAAAAAAAGCATAAAACATAGTTCAGATCCTTCAAGACGGTCACTTCCATAAGCCCATGAAATCCTGTCTTTGTGTGACAGGATTTGTTGTCCAGGTTTATAACCCCTGATTCTCAAATTTGTACCTCAGTTTAGAGAGAATCAGAACTTTGGGCATGTAATACTAGGCTCACTTGCTCACGTATTGAGTGTTAAGTCTGCAGTACACATGGAACTGAAGATTGGTGAGCTCTCAAACCTATAACGTTCGCTTGCCCCACTCATGAATAATGGGTCAGGTCGTTGCTCCATTTTTGTGTTCCTTCACTAGGCGCCTTGGCTAAGTTGTTTTGTTTTAACACAGGTGGCTTTTTATCTCTCAGCTTGCCAAGAACTCCAGATATATTGGCTTTTTACCCATCCATATCTGTATTAGTTATGTAATGCTGCTGTAACAAACTACACAAACTTAATGGCTTAAAACCACAAAAATTTATTCTGTCACAGTCCTCTGGAGTCCAGAAGTTAGGATCTGTGGAAGAATCCTTTGTTTCTTCCAGCTTCTGGTGGCTGTCAGCATTTCTTGGCTGTGGCTGCATCATACTTCAGATTCTAGCTCCATCTTTTTTGCACATGTCTAATCTCCCTCTACTTCCTTTTTATAAGACACTTGTGATGATAGTTAAAGCCTGCCTGTATAGTACAGGCTAATCTCCTCATCTCAAGATTCTCGATTATACATGGAAAAACACTTCTTACAAATAAGGTAATATTTAGAGATTCCTGGGATTGGATGTGGACATAAATTGATGCCATTATCAGTCTACCACACCACTTTACAACACACCTTCATTGTAGAGAGCAGAGTTGAAGGGTTATAGGAATGGCTGCCATATCGGCATTTTCCTCTCACCCTCATGCTTTCTTCTTTTTCTATTTTTTTCCCAAGGAAGAAAATAGAAATTCTAACACTACACAGTAAGAGCAAAACATCCTATAGATTAAGTCAGTAGAGCTGACTATGAATTGCAATCCTCTCTCTGCTTAAAAACAATGTTTATGTCCATTCTACTAAACAGTTACTTTTATCTGTTCAGAATATCATCCTCTTATCTGAGAAATGTTCTTATGGTTTAGGGGTGGTGCTACCACCATCAAGTCCTGTGACCTAAGCTAATTAGGGTCCTCTTTGTCAGTTTGAAAACTGAGACCGAGGAAGAAGCTTTCTTCTCTCATTGGTTAGCCACTAAATAATGTGACTGCATCCCCCCATCACCTACATCTGGCATTTCTCCCCATGTTATCCTTCCCCGACATTGCCACCCCTCCGCTGTCCCTCCCTTGGCCCCACCAACAGACCCCAGTGTGTGATGCTCCCTTCCCTGTGTCCATGTGTTCTCATTGTTCACACACCTGCCTACGAGTCAGAACATGCGGTGTTTGATTTTCTGTTCTTGTGTCAGTTTGCTGAGAATTGTGGTTTCCAGATT
>CAUYLG010039922.1:0-103853 GCA_963573385.1 Cacajao melanocephalus
TGTAATTGCCAACTTTCAAATTAGGTCTCTGAGTGGACATCCAACTTGTTGATTCCCAGCACCGAAATCTGAGCAACCCACTGCGTCGACTAAAACAGCAGCATTAAGATTCGTGGTGCTTTTCTGCCCGGGAATCTCCAGTCTGGCTTCCCTCTTAAATCCCTTTTTCAATCAGGTAAATAGGTGAGTCTGCCTTCCTGGAGCTCCAAACGTCGACCAAAAGGGGACTCAGTCTGGTTTACTCTGCACCGAGAACCGCCGCGCTGAGGCGCCGGGAAAACCGCCACGCCGGCCACAAGAGTTGCACTGGCGACCTGTGGGGCCCCTCCACTGGGAATCTCTGGTCCGTGGGCAACAAAAATTCATCTGTAAGTCTGGCGTCCTCTCCTTCTTTGCGCTTTCTCTGGGAGCTACAATCCTGAGCTGCTTGTAGTCAGCCATCTTGGAGCTCTCTCCCAATTTCATTTTTATCATATACAGATATCTTGCTTTTGCGGGTTTATTGTTGTTCTTTGTTTGTTTTTTGAAACAGGGTCTCACTGTGACACCTAGGCTGGAGTGCAGTGGCATAATTACATGTACTACCACATTTGGCTAATTTTTGAAATATTTATAGAGACAGGGTTTTGTCATGTTGCCCAGGCTGGTCTCGAACTCCTGGCCTCAAGAGAGCCACTTGTCTCAGCCTCCCAAAGTGCTAGGATTACAGGCATGAGCCGCTGTGCCTGGTCCAAAACCTTGTTTTTGTGTAGCTGCATTTTCTCATCCACTTTTGTGTTGTTATTGTTAAACAAATTACATCTTTATGCATTACCCACAGATTTGTAATTATTGCTTTACACAGTTGTGATTTAAGTCAACATGGAGGAAAAACACAAACAAAAAATACATCTGAATTCTCTTGAGTTATTTTTATTTCAGCTTAATGAGCTCTTTAGTCTTTCTTTCAAGGCCAGCCTACTAGCAATACATGCTTTCAGTTTTTCTACACCCTGGGCATGTCTGAATTTCACCTTAATTACTTAAGGATAATTTTGCTGAATGTAGAATTGCTGGTTGCCAGTCTTTTTCTTTCAGCTTTTTATGTTATCTTACAGCCTCTGGCCTCCCTGTTTTCTATTGAGAAATCAGCTGTTTTTCTTTTTTTCTTTTTCCTTTTTTTTTTTAATAGAGATGGGGTTTCACCATGTTGGCCAGGGTGATCTTGATCTCCTGACCTTGTGATCCACCCACCTTGGCCTCCCAAAGTGCTGGGATTACAGGCGTGAGCCACCGCGCCTGGCCGAAATCAGCTGTTTTTCTTATCGAGACTTCTTTGTTAAGTGATACAATGCTGCTTTCAAGATTCTCTGTCTTTCAGCAGCTGTATTATGATGTGTCTAGAGTTGGGCCTCTGAGTTATTCTACTTGGAATTTACTGAGTTACTTGAGTGTGTAGATAAGTTTTTCATCAAGTTTGGGAGGTCTTCAGCCATTATTTTTTGAAATTTCGTTTTTGCCTCTTTCTCTCTGAGTCAATGTGTGTATTGGTATGCTTAATGGTATATTGATGGTGGCCCTAAGGTTTCTGAGGCTGTGTTCATTTTCTTCATTTTTTTTTTTTGGTTGTGTTCTTCAGGCTGAATACAATAGTCCCCCCAGTCTGTGGTTTCATTTTCCATAGTTTTAGTTATACACGGTCAACCATGGTCCAAAGATACCATGGTATTTTCAAAGTGAGAGATGCCAAATTCACATAATTTTTATTACAGTATATTGTTATAATTGTTATATTTTATTATTTTTATTACTCTCTTACTGTACCTAATTTATAAATTAACCTTTTTATAGGTATGTATGTTTAGTCAAAAGCATAGAATATATAGGATTTGATCTATCTACAGTTTCAGGCATTTCCTGGGTGTCTTGACTGTTATGCCTTGCAGATTAGGGAGAGACAGTTGTAATCTCTATGAACGTATTTTCAGGTTTGTTGATCTTTTGTTTTGTCATTTTGTGTACCATTGAGCTCTTTTAGTGAATTTTTCATTTTACTTCTTGTACTTTTCAAGTCCTTTCTTTTTTTCTCTTTTTTGAAAAAATAATTTTTATGTTATTAATATTTTCTACTTGGTGAGACACCATCTCACACTTACCTTTAGTTCTTTAGACATGGTTTTCTTTAGGTTTTTTGACATATTTAAAATAGGTGGTTTATAGTGTTTGTCTAGTAAGTCTAGTGTCTGTGCTTCCTCTGGGGGATAGTTTCTGTGACCACTCTTTGTATATGGGACATACTTTTAAAGTATATGGAACATGCTTTCCTGTTTCTTTGCATATCTTATAAATAATTTATTTATTTATTTATTTATTTTTGAGATGGAGTTTTCACTCTTGTTGCCCAGGCTGGAGTGCAATGGCACAATCTCAGCTTGCTGCAACCTCCGCCTCCCCAGTTCAAGTGATTCTCCTGCCTCAGCCTCCCAAGTAGCTGGAATTACAGGGGTGCACCACAACATCTGGCTAATTTTGTATTTTTAGTAGAGACAGGGTTTCTCCATGTTGGCCAGGCTGGTCTCGAACTCCTGACCTAAAGTGATACACCCGCCTTGGCTTCCCAAAATTCTGTGATTACAGGCGTGAGCCACCACGCCCAGCTCCCTGAAACCATAAATTTTTTTATTTTTTATTTTTTTGGTAAAGATGGGAGTCCCAGTTTGTTACCCAGGCTGGTCTCTGACTCCTGTCTTGGCCTCCTAAAGTGTTGTATTACAGACGTGAGCTGTTGCACCTGGACTTACATGTCTTGTAATTTTTTTGTTGAAAATTTGACATTTGTCACCTGTTGTTTTAGACAAATGTCTCCAGGAGAAAGGCTATTGTACTGGGTTAATGCCAAGTTAAGTCAGATCGAGGCAAGTTTTGCAAGTGAAGGTTTTCCTAGGAACAGGTAGGCAAGTCAAATAATGACAGCCTCAATCCCATTCTTCTCCAGTAGCTGCTAGGCTGCTAGTTTTCACTGTGATCACGGGCTGTTGGTTTTCAAGGCTGCCGTAGAGCTGGGGGGAGGTGTATGGATATAGGATAACTTAAAGTGCCACAAAGCTCACTATTATTGCGCTTCATCAAAAAAATTTGTTTGGAATGAATGCTCCTGTTTGTTATGAGCCTTTGGTTAATTTCTAGATTTCTGAAAAAGATGATTTTAATGGCTTTTTGTCTAGTTGCTTTTATGGAGGAGATTTTCAGAGTTCAACTTCACTATTATATCAACTCACGGGCATTATCTACTTCTAATCTGCTTCTTGAACTAAAGTTATCACATTTTTCAATTTCAGAATTTTTTTTATGAACATTTTTAGAGACTACATATTCCATTGTATGGATGTACCATAATTTATTTAGTGCCTTACTGTTTAGTGGGCAGTGGATAAGGTAGTGAGAAATTAGAGAAGGATATGGCTTGTATGTCACAAGAAGAAACTTAGGCTTTATCCTGTATGTGTTGGGAAATCTTTAAGTGTTCTAAGGAGGTCAGTAATGCATGTAGTTGGACTTGGGTTTGGTTAAATCATTATAGTAACAGTGTGATATAATTAAGGAAAGAGACCGTGGAGGTACTAAACCAAGCATCAGTGGAGATAGAGAGAAAGAAATGTATTAGCTAGCTATTTAGAAAGGTAAACTTGGCAAAAAGTATTAGTGATTTGTTGAGGGGTAGGAGTGTGGTGGGGTAATGAAAGATGAAAGGAGAGGGGGATGAGTCTGAAAAGAATCTCTGGCTTAAGAGATAGGTGGTGGCCAAGTGCAGTGGCACATACCTGTAATCCCAACACTTTGGGAGGCTGAGACAGGAGGATTGCTTGAAATCAAGAGTTTGAGACCGGCCTGGGCAATATGGTAAAACCCCATCTCTACCAAAAAAAAAGACAAAAATTAGCCGACGATGGTGGCATACACAGTAGTCCCAGTTACTTGGGAGTCTGGGATGGGAGGATCATTTGAGCCCAGAAAGTTGAGGCTGCAGTGAGCCAAGATTGTGCCACTGCACTCCAGTCTGGATGACAGAGGGAGAAACAATATTAAAAAAAAAAAAAAAAAAAAAAAAAAAACGAATAAAAGAGCGAGCCCGCTAGGTGGTACTGCCAACCTCGTGAGGGAATGTAGAAGCAAGAGAAGATATAAGAAGATATGATGGATTCATTTAGGGGACAAGCTGAATATGAGATATCTGTGGAAAATGTAATTAGGTAGTATAAGCCTGAGTCTCAGGAAAGGTCATGGAATGGTGGCTAAAGATTTGAGATGTATTAGCATATACATATATATTTTTTGAGATAGGGTCTCACTTTGTCACCCAGGCTAAAGAGCAGTGGCATGATCTCAGCTCACTGCAGCCTTGACCTCCTGGGCTCAAGTAATCCTCCCACTCGTTAGCCCCCTACATAGCTGGAACTGTGGGCACATGCCACCATGCCCAGCTAATTTTTTCGTATTTTTTGTAGAGACAGGGCCTTCGCCATGTTGCCCAGGCTGGTCTTGAACTCCTGAGCTCAGGCAGTCCACCTGCTTTGGCCTCCCAAAGTGCTAGGATTACAGACATGAGCAACCTGGGCTGGAGTACAGTGGCACGATCATAGCTCACTGAATCTGTGAACTCCTGGGCTCAAGTGATCCTCCTGCCTCAGCCTCCTGAGTAGCTGAGACTATAGGTGCACACCACCACACTCAACTAATTTTTAAATTTTTTGTAGAGATGGAGTCTTGCTATATTGTCCAGGCTGGTCTTAAACTCCTGGCCCTGGGTGATCATCTTACCTTGGCCTCCCACAGTTCTGGGATTAGAAGCATGAACCACTGCATCTGGCTAATAGCTTTAGTTCTGTCTGTTTTTTTTCTCTCTCCCTCCCTTCTTTCCTTCCTCTCACTCTGTCCCTCAGGCTGGAGTGCAGTGGCTTAATCTCAGCTCACTTCTGCCTCTGCCTCCCAGTTTCAAGCAATTCTCCTGCCTCAGCCTTCTGAGTAGCTGGGACTATAAGCACCCACTACCACATCTGACTAATTTTTATATTTTTAGTAAAGGCGGGGTTTCACCATGTTGGCCAGGCTAGTCTTGAACTCCTGACCTCAGGTGATCCACCTGCCTCAGCCTCCCAAAATTCTGGGATTATAGGCGTGAGCCACTGCGCCCAACCTAGTTCTGTCTCTCAATTTACTATTTTTCATTTCCTTCCCTTGAACCTTTCATCCTTCCATCCCTTTTCCAGTTTCTTCTCCCCTCCTCATATATCTTCCCCTTTTTAGAGCCTTATTAGGAATTATTTATAATTTAACCATCATTTTAATGTTTTTTTTAACTTCCCTCCCTGCTGCTTTTTCCTCTCTTCCTGTCATGTTCTCTCTCTTCTGTATTTTTTTTCTGCTTTCTACTTATTTGTACTTTACTTCCTATTACTTATGTTTTATGCTGCATTTCTTTTGTTTTCCTCTTTACCCACTCCCCTTCCTCCCTCCCTTACTTCCTCATCCCCTCTCCTCTATATTTCCCTTTCAGCCTCATTGGTTTCCTTTTCTCCATCTCACTTTCTCATCTTCCTCTTTTTTCCCTATGTCCCCTCTTCCTCCATCCTGCTTTCTCTTTTCCTGTTTTCTTCTCTTTTCTTAACTTCTTCTCTTTCTCCCCATTCATTTTTTTAAGCTTGGTATTAAATTAGTTGTATTACTTATTTTTATTCAGCATTTCTGCGTGTTTACAGTGAGAGAGTAGTTTGTGTTAGGACAGTGTGCCATGTTGGTGGATCTGTTCTCATTATTATTTTAAGGCAATAAGACAGTACCTTACAATGTTTGATACTTCATTAGAATTATTTATATATTCTATATTACTTATATTTATTATTTCTAATAACAATAATATTACCAGAAGCAGCTTGATTGTGATACACTTCACAGGTAGTATATTATGATGCTATCATTTGCAAAAGAGTTGTAAATGAGATTTCTTTTTTTAAATGGATAAAGAAGAATGATGATACTGTAAAATTTGTTGAATTTTTTTTTTCTCTCCCCTCCCTCCTCTAATTTGTCAAATTTTTAATCTTCCAGCTTGGGTATGTGATACCTTTTGTAGGGAAATATTTAATATCTGAACTTTTAAGTCAGGAAAACTGACTTCTGACCTTTGAAATTTTAAATTACATGTGTGCTATAGTGCTTAAATGTCTTAAAAATAGGTAGTAGAAAGTAAATGTTTTATGATAAAAGTTTTAAAAATGTATCATAAAAAGAGCCTAAAGAAACATCTGAGAAATTTTATTCGTGGAAACTAAATGGAGTCCAGAATTATTTTGCTACTTAAAATGACTACTCCAAAGGTCTACAAAGCATTCCTAAGCCTGAGTCAGGTTTTTAAAATCTTAGAAACCTCAATCTAAATTTGTGGTGAAATACTTAACTTGGTTTCTTTAAGGAAATACACAAACATTTCAAATCAAATGGAATAATTTCTTCTTTTTTTTTTTTTGAGATGGGGTCTCACTTTTGTTGCCCAGGCTGCAGTGCAATGGCACGATCTCAGCTCACCGCAACCTCCACCTCCCGGTTCAAGTGATTCTCTTGCCTCAGCCTCCTGAGTAGCTGGGATTACAGGCATACACCCCCACACCCTGCTAATTTTTTTATATTTTTAGTAGAGACAGGGTTTCCCCATGTTGGTCAGGCTGGTCTCAAACTCCTGACCTCAGGTGATCTGCCCACCTCAGCCTCCCAAATTGCTGGAACTACAGGCGTGAGCCACTGTGCTTGGCCATCAAATAAAATCATTTCTAAAAATAAGGTAAATTTTGGAACCTTTAAACTTTTTTTTTTTTTAAAGCACTGAACATCAGCTTAGCGCTATGCAAAGCACTCTTTCTAGATTAAAATTTTGAAAGGTTATAAAAGAAGGTGAGGCATGCTTGCTACTCCTAAAGAGCATCCATTTCTGTGAGAGAGTAATACTAGCTCATAGGACATATATAGAACTGACTGAGTAATGGAGGCATTCATAGAAAGAGAAACAGAATGGGTTAAGTGTACCTTTTTGGAAAGGACAGGATTTGGTATTGAGATTTAAAATTGGTTGAATTTTTTTCATGATCTCTTTATTTCTGGATTTTCTTCCTTTTCCATTTTTTTCTTCTGTGTTATTGTTTTGGAGTGAGAGTTGTTTTTAAATAAGTGAAACCTTCTCATTGTATTTTATCTGTCTTTTCTGTGTTTCTTCCCTACCATGTAAATACTATGAATTGGTGATCAAGAATATTTCATAGAGGAGTTTTTGTTTGCTCAAAAGTTCATTACAAATAGATATGGAGTAAAAAAGAAATTAGCCTAATTTTAATCATTTTTCTTAGCATTAACAAGTACATAATTTTCCAGACTTTGTTAGCATGCCATATGGGAAGGAAACTGAGAGAGAATATTTTGGCTCCTAATATATCACAAAATCTTGATTCATGTTTGCTTTTGTTGTATTTTTGGTTTGCTTTGTTATTCTTATTTTCTTCTTTCTCCTAGAACATTGTGTTTTTGAAACATTAATTTTAGAAAATTTAGAGGTAATTATAACAGTCTGTTTCATTCTTTCATTGTTATTATCATTTTAGTGACAAGATCTTGCTCTGTTTCCTAGGCTGGAGTCCATTGGCTCAATAATAGCACACTGCAACTTAACTTAAATTCCTAGGCTCAAGGAATTCCCCCAACTTAGTCTCCAGTGTTTCTGGGACTACAGGCACATGCCACCATGCCTGGCTAATTTTTTAATTTTGTAGAAATGGGGTCTCAAGGTGTTGCCCAGGCTGGTCTCAAACTCTTGGCCTCAAACAACCATCTCACTTCAGCCTGCCACGTACTGGGATTACAGATGTCAATCACCTTGCCTAGCCCAAACCTGTTTTATTCTAATTTCATAATTCTTTAAACTACTCTGTAGGAAAAATAGAACACCTTTCCTCTATTTCAGTTGTATGTGTTTTTATTTTGATATTCGATAAGATATATTTAACTAGTATTTGATGACTATTATTATTCTTAGAGACAGATTAATAGATAAATATTTAGCATTTTTTTCTTACAGATGTATTAAATTGGAGGCTGAATAGATATAGGGTTCCTGATGTTTAAATCCTGACTGTACTTCATGAGCTAAGTTTCTGAAACTCTCTGTGCCTAAATTTTCTCATCTATAAAATGGAGATAATAATGGTACTAATTTCATAGTATTGCTATCTAGATTATAGGAATTAGTTTCTGTGAAGTGCTGAGAATAGTGTGCATTGTTTAGAAAACATTCAGTTTGTGTTAAGCATTATTATTTTGTCTCGTTCTGCGAAAAGTCACACAGGTAGTAAGTGTTGCAGACAGTAGTGAAATCTGGGTATTCTAATTCCAGTCAAGATGAGGCAGTGCTGTTTTGCCTTTCAGTAGGTTATGCAGTCTTTTCCGAGGTAAAACTTCCCATATTGTATGAACTGAATATAATAAAGTAAAAATAATTTATTTTGTTAGTAATAAAACACATTTGAGTACGTATTGTTTGCTCAATAGTGTGCCAATATTTGGAAATCCTGAGGTAGATACAGTTCCTGTTCTAAAGGTGCTAGACTAATCCTGGAAGAAAGACCATAAGACATTTGAAACATTGTTCTTTCCATAATAGAGAAATGTAGAGAATCCAAGGGAATAGAGAGGAAAGGCATCTATCCCTTTCCTTTTGGAATGGCAGAACAAAAGAGAATCTTGGAAAAAATCACATAGATAAGACATCACTAAAGAGTTATTATGCCGGGTGTTACAGCTCATGCCTGTAATTCTAACACTTTGAGATCAAGACAGGAGGATTGCTTCAGCCCAGGAGTTTGAGACCAGCCTGGGCAACATAACAAGACTCCATCTACACAAAAAATTAAAAAGTTAGCTAGGTGTGGTGGTAGGGAGTTACCTGGGTCCTGGGTACTTTTGGAGGCTCAGGTGGGAGGATTGCTTAAACTCAGGAGGTTGAGGCTGCAGTGAGGTGTAATCATGCCACGGTACTCTAGCTTGGGTGACAGAGTGAGACCCTGTCCCTGCCAAAAAATTATGAATATTCATAGGATATGATAATACATGAAATAATTAAAAGTGCTATCTATATGCTGTTACTATCTCACTTTATTTTGAAATCTTCTGTTGAGCCTTAGAGCATTCTGAGAAATTAATTGATGTTTACCTTTAACTTGGGTTTATTTACAATGAATAGTTTTTTAATTTCCTTCCAAGGTTCAAATATCTTATTTTTTTCAGTTGCTTTTTAAAATTATATTTTGAGGCTGGGCACGTGGCTCACCCCTATAATTCCAGCACTTTGGGAGGTCGAGGCAGGTGGATCACTTGAGGTCAAGAGATCGAGACCAGCTTGGCCAACATAGTGAAACCCTGTCTCTACCAAAAATATAAAAATTAGCCAGGCGTGGTAGTGGGCACTTGTAATGCCAGCTACTTGGGAGTCAGAGACAGGAGAATCGCTTGAACCCTGGAGGTGGAGGTTGCAGTGAGCCGATATTGCACCACTGCACTACAGCCTGGGCAACAGAGCAAGTCTCCATCTCAAAAAAATAAAACACAAAGATTTTTTATTTTGTCTTGTAAGAGAAGTAATGTGTTTTTTGTAAACAATTTGGAATAGTAGGAAGTATATGAAGTAGAATTTCTCTCCTCTTTTTCACCAATGTTCTCACTTACACTGAAAGTGAACTAAGCAACAATAAAACTAGTTATGCTCCCTAGAGGTCACGTTGCCTAGTTGTTTGGAATCTTCTATGCATAAATACATATGCATAAGTACATGTAAACATATCTCAAGTCTACTTGTTTGTTTTTATTAAAATGCTCTAAGCTTTAGCCAAAATGAATTATTTTTCTGGATTCTGTCATACCTCACACTTTTCTTGCTCCATGTATTTTTTTTATGCTTTGAATGCCCATCCCATTCAACCCCACCACTTTATGTCTAGTGTTCTTCCTGTCCTTAAACGTCTTTTGAGAGACGTACTCTGGCAGGCTTTTTTCTTTCCCCACCTTTGTGCTTTATTGAGCTTTGAAAGTACTCTTATGTTTCTAAACTGCCATATACTTTGACATCTCACTTTTACTACTAACGCTTTCTGCTGTTCATAGAGTTATTTGTTTAATTTTGCATGCCCTGCTCTTATTGATAGTTTCTTTCGAGTAGTATTGTCTGCGTTTGAGCTTTGTAAGCCCTAAGTACCTATTTACAAAGCCTATTGTTAGGTACCTATTTATTGAATAAATATATTTCAGACATCATAAATTATTCTTTTTTTTTCTCCCCCTGAGACAGAGTCTCGTTCTGTCTCTCAGGCTGGAGTGCAGTGGCACAATCTTGGTTCACTGCAGCCTCCGCCTCCTGGGTTCAAGTGATTCTTGTGCCTCAGCCTCTCAAGTAGCTGAGATTACAGGCATGCACCACCACACCCAGCTGAGTTTGTATTTTTAGTAGAGACAAGGTTTCACCATATTGGCCAGGCTGGTCTCAAACTCATGACTTCAGGTGATCTGCCTGCCTCGGCCTCCCAAACTGCTGGGATTACAGGTGTGAGCCACTGCACCTGGCCTTCAGACATCATGAATTATTATTTTGATTTTTAACTGTCTTGGGGAGAAGTTAGGAAAGCTGTAGCCGTGAATTGAAAGTAGAACTTAACTTTTTTTTGTATGATTAATGATTTTAATAGAATAGGATTTTAGGAGCAGTTCTTTGAAGGAAATGTGTCACAATATTTGCTAAATATGATTTAATACATGTAAATAATCAGTAAATTGTTTTTAATTTTTCAGAGAATGCAGAATCTATTGATCTTAAACAGTTTTTCGACCAACATTTTTCACATATATACTATGTGTTCTTTGAAAATTTTGTGACTATTGAAGCTAGTCTTAAACAGAAAGGTAAGATGCTAACATATATCTTGGTTTATGTTAATATTTCTAATAATTGTCATAAACATAACTTTAAAAAGGCTCTTAGACATCATAAGTCTAGTAACCTGTATTAGAAATAACTAATGAGTTAGTATTACTATCCTTATTACTTTACAGTGGCTTTGAAGATTTACTTTTTCACTGGTCAGGTTGACTTGTTCCCTCATTCTGCCTTCTTTGGTTCTGCCATAGGAGCATGTGTCACATTTGAGCAGTCATTTTCATATTTTGATTTTCAGAGCTTTTTGAAGTTCTTTGTAATATGTCATGATTTGTTTCTAGGCATAAATATGTAGAACCTAAATGTAATTACAGTTCTCAAAAAAATAAAGAGAGCCACGATGATATTGTCTACATAATGAATGGAATGTGCTTTAAACGTTTTACTAAATAAGTGCTGGGAAAAAAAAAACCCTTCATTGTTGAAATATTTTAAGTTCATTAAGTGGTTGTTAACAATGAGGGTAAAATTATATGTTTTAAATGTTTTCCTATAAAAATGTTTTAGGTCACAAGTCTCAAAGAGAGGAATTGGATGCTATACTTTTTATTTTTGAGGTAAGTGCTTCTGAATCTAACTTCCAATTCAACACCACCACTTTATGTCTAGTGTTCTTCCTGTCCTTAAACGTCTTTTCAGATATTATGTACTCTGCCAGGCGTTTTTTCTTTACCCACCGTTGTGCTTTACTGAGCTTTGAAAGTACTCTTGTATTTCTAAACTGCCATGTACTTTGACATCTCACTTTTAGTTCTAACACTTTCTACTGTTCATAGAGTTATTTGTTTAATTTTGCATGCCTTGCTCTTACAGTTTCTTTCGAGTAATATCTCTTTTTTTTCAAAAATAATTTTCGAAACATACAAAGTAATGAATTTAAATTATAAAACATATAATGAAACACTGGGAATTTGCCAGCCTTTCTAAGAACTAAATCTAAATTTTTAAAATATGCCTTACTGAATCGTATAGTTTTTGAGGTACAGTGTATTACTTTTAGGTACAGATATAATTATGTTTATATACATTTGACACAACAAAATTGGTATGATATTCAATTTGTTTGCAAACAATGAAAATTTTAATTTGTGGATGGTTTACTAAAATGGAAAATTCGTTTTTAACTCCAAAACATTATTACCTAAGAAGGTATATTCATATAACTTTTATGTGCCTTAGGGATTTATTGTTTCTTGGTTAACTGCTTTTCATTGCAAACTTGTTTAAAATAGTCTTAAATATTTTTTAAATTGTCATTTTACATCAGATTGGAGTTGGGGCAGGTCTTTATAAATAAGTCAGGAAACATAACTCATAGGTAAATAAACAAAATTTGATGCTCTGCTAAATTTTAAAAAATTTTTAGCACACTTAAAAATTAAGACCGTTTCACCCCCCTTTTAAAATAACTCCTTGCTCTTTATTCTCTTTCAAAGTAAACAGATAAACAGTCACAGAAATATTCTGATCTTCACTGAGAATTTTGAGACCTGTAGAAACCAGGAGTAGTGAGTGACTTGCGATACATAGAAAAGAATTTGGAAGTCAGTTTCTGAAGATTGAGCTATTCTGTCTGGTGCTAATTAGAGATAATTCACTCTTGGCTGGTGTGGTGGTTCAAAGTAATCCCAGTACTTTGGGAGGCTGAAGCGAGAAGATGATTTGAGAGGACTCAGTTTGAGTCCAGCCTAGACAACACAGTGAGACCTTGTCTCTACTAAAAATCAAAGTTAGCCAGGCATGGTAGTGGCAGGCACTTGTATTGCTAGTGACTCAGGAGGTCGAAGCTGTAGTGAGCTATGATTCTGCCACTGTACTCTTGGGCAAGAGAGCGAGACACTGTCTCAAAAATAATAATTAATTCTTTAGTGTTTTGATGTAATTTAAAAGAATTTGAACAACCTCATTTATATGTCTCTTAGCTGCTGATTAGTTACAGGAAAAAAAAAACAATTTTTTAAGGGTTCCAAACAGCAGTAACGCTGATGTTATTATCTGTTCCGCAGTTAATTTTCATTAGTTGTGACCCCTGAGGAATTTGATTTTATTACTTCTTTAAGTGTGTGCATGAACTGTTCACAAGGGGAATATTGAAACATAGATGTTTTGAGAAAGAATAAAAATATCCACAGAGAAAGCAAGCTAATGATTCTTGGAAAGTATTCCTTCAAATGTTTATGCTTGCCTTAGATTCAGGAAACTGAGATGATTGATTAAATAAGAAGCCCTTTTGGGGTATTCCTCATGTGTAAAAATATTTTTTATAGGTAATATATACTGATTATTTTTTATTCTTTAAATAGAAATGTTTGTCTTTAATGGATTACTAAATTTCATTAGGAAAAAGATGTAAGATACCAGGTTTTCATCTTTTGAAAAAATCGTTTAGTTTTTGTGCTGATGTTCTTCTACTTATAGTAGGGGACCTCTACCTTTAGAGACTAATGATGAAAAAGAAATCATAAATAAACTGACTTCCTTTTTCTGGAATAAAAAGCATGTTTATGTAATGTTAATAATATGGTAGAGGATTTATATTCTGTGCAGTTTAGGGCATATGTAATCTCTTTAATCTGTTATTAACCATATAAAAAGATATAAGGGGCTAAATCTAAAGTATAATTGTTAGTCATAATATAGAAATTCTTTTGAATAGTTTACAAATTTGTCTTTTCAACTTTTCTATAATTTTATCTCTTTCTATAAAAAATAAATATAATTATGCAGTTGTTGGCCAGCTATGGGACACATAGGGAGGACAAAGGTAAAAAGTTTATGTGGCCGGGTACGGTGGCTCACGCCTGTAATCCCAGCACTTTGGGAGGCCGAGGTGGGCAGATCATGAGGTCAAGAGATCGAGACCATCCTTGCCAACATGGTGAAACCCCATCTCTACTAAAAATACAAAAATTAGCTGGATGTGGTGGTGCGTGCCTGTAGTCCCAGCTTCTCAGGAGGCTGAGGCAAGAGAATTGCTTGAACCTGGGAGGCGAAGGTTGCAGTGAGCTGAGGTTGCGCTACTCCACTCCAGCCTGGTGCCTGGCAATGGAATGAGACTCTTGTCTTAAAAAAAAAAAAAAAAAAAAAAAAAGTTTATGTGTCTCCTGTGGGACAAGCATTTATCTGTGTAGAACTTTAAAATTTCTATATCATCCTCTTATAGCGAGTATACTAAAGAAGATTATATCAAAGACAAGGCGAGGAAATATAGAATATGCATGTCATCCTTTGATCAGTATATTATCAAGGCAGAGGTTTTGGAAATAGGTATATTAAATTTGGAACCTCTGTTCTTTCACTTTCTATCTTTGTAATCTAAGCGTACTGCTTAACCCATTTCTTCATTTGTTGAATGAGATAAACAAACCCTCATTTTGGAATGATTACAAGGATTAATGCAAGGTATATTAATATATCATTATATAATAAAGTGCCTAGTGTTTGGCCTTTATGAGCATTCATTTAATGGTGTTCTAAATAGTAGTAAGAACAGCAATAACAATAAATACACAAAAATGTCAGTGAGCAAGTGGATGAGTAAGTATTGAGAGCACTATTCAGCAGTAAGATAGCTCTTGATCGAGAGTAATCCACATGGGTATAATATTAAGAGAAATAAAAGGCAGAATTTTGAACATATTTGTGTAAAGATTTTATTACTAATTAATGGAAAACTATATTTGTTAGCTTAACTATAGGACTCCTCAAATTTAAAATCCTGCTCTCTGTCCTGGTGTAGTGGCTCACGCTTGTAATCCCAGCACTTTTGGAGGCCAAGGCAGGAAGATTGCTTGAGGCCAGAAGCTTGGGCACAGCCTGGGCAACATAATGATACTCCATCTCAATAATAAAAAAAATTTATCTGGGCATGGCGGCACATACCTGTAGTCCTATTTGGGAGGCTGAGATGAGTGGATTGCTTGAACCCATGAGTTTGAGGCTGCAGTGAATTATGATCACACCACTGCACTCCAGCCAGGATAACAGAGTGAAACCCCCACCTCTTAAAAATAATTTTGCTCTCATACTATATCCATCATAGCATCTAAGTACCTCTGGTTCTACATGATTAATTCAGTATAAATATTTGATGGGGTTCTCATGAAATCAAAATATTTTCTCTAGGATTATCAAAATAGGAAAAACCATTAGAAGAAAGAGAAAATGTTGCAAATATTCATATCTGAAAAGAATTGAAACTCATCAGTGATATCCACAATAAAGAGATTCTAGGAATTGCCAGACATACAGATGGATCCTGTATTCCCACCTTCTTGGGAGACTGAGGCAGGAGGATCGCTTGAGCCTGGGAGTTAAGGCTGTGATGCACTAGCATCATGCTTCTGAATAGCCAGTGCACTCCAGCCTGTGCAACATAGCAAGACTCCATCTCTAAAAGAGGAAAAAAAGAAATTCTGGAAATAGTAAATAAGCATTTTAAATATATTAGAATTAGCATGTAATCATTAGGAAAAAAATACTGTCCATATTATTGTAAAAGATGTGTTTTGTTAATTTCTTGTTCCAAGTACTGGTTTGTATTGTTTGTCGTTTTTCGAGGTTTTCAAGTAGTGATCAACATGCCAGTGCTAAAATAATGTCAGTATTATCAGGTTAGCTCAGGGACTATTTTGTATTTTTTGTTTGTTTTATTTATTTATTTTTTGAGATGGAGTTTTGCTCTTGTCACCCAGGCTGGAGTGCAATGGTGCAATCTCAGCTCACTGCAACCTCTGCTTCCTGCTTCAAGTGATTCTCCTGCCTCAACCTCCCTAATAGCTGGGATTACAAGTGCCCACCACCACACCTGGCTAATTTTTGTATTTTTAGTAGAGATGGGTTTTTACCAGTTGGCCAGGCTGGTCTTGAACTCCTGACCTCAGGTGATCCACCTGCCTTGGCTTCCCAAAGTGCTGGGATTACAGGCGTGAGCCACCGTACCCAGCCTACTTTGTATTTGTTTTACTTAGTAAGCCCTTTAATTTTTCACATTTTGCAGGATCTGGACTCATTACTTGCTTTTATTCTTTTTTTTCTTTATATTGATTTTTAGAAAATTTTACAACTTCTTCCAGAAAGAATTCATCAGCGATGGCAGTTTCATAGTATTGGTAAGTAATTCAAATTTGTATTTCACATTTGAAACAAAGGATAATACATGAAAATGTTCTTTAATGGGTTGTTAGTTGAAATGAATTAATAGTTGATGCTTTAGTAAGAAGAAAATAAAGAATACAGGAACAGACTGACAAGGAATATAAGAAAAAGTATCGATGAAGGATTTGCAGTCAAAATGCCATAGGAAGTTTTGATCCACTGCTTCTTTTATTCTGAATATGTTAACAATGATAATAAAACTATAAAACAAAAAAGCAAGATCAGCACCAAGATAAATATCTCTGTGAATCAGAAATGGAAGAAAAATGCAAAGTTCCAAATAGAATGGGCATTTGTGTTGTTTCTAGTTGATTGATTTATTTTTTGCTAGTTCTGTTTGTTTTATTGTGTATTCCTTTGGATTTTCTACTGTGAATGAGTACAGTTACTTTTTTATTTCTGATTGGATGCCTTTAATTTCTTCTTTCTTTCTTTCTTGTTTATTGTCCCTCCAGTACAATATTGAATAAAAGTGGCAAGCAAGAGCAGACATTCTTGTATTATTCCTGATTTCAGGGACAAAGATAATGGTCAGTCTTTCACCATTGTATATGATTTTAGCTGTGGTTTTTTTGTAGATGCCTTTTATCCAGTTGAAGAAGTTCTATTCCTAGTTTATTGAGAGTTTTTAATCATGAATGTGCATTGTAGTTTGCCAAATGCTCTTTCTGCATCTATTGATGCAATCATTGTCCATGTCATTGGTGCTTTTGTCATTTATTCTATTATATTTCACTAATTGATTTTCAAGGGTTAAACCAACATTCCATCCCTGAGGTAAATCCTATTTGCTTACTATTTATGATCCTTTTTATTTGTTGCTTAGTTCAGTTTACCTCTATGTTTATGACGAATATTGTACTGTAGTTTATTTTGTTATGCCTTTATTTGGCTTTACTATCAAGATAGCTATAGAAGTTTAGAAGTGGTCCCTCTTCTATTTTTTGAGTTTGTGAATGAGTGGTAACATTTTTTTCTTTAAATAGTTGATAAACTTCAAAAGTGAGGCCATTTGTACTTGGGCTTTTCTTTGTGATGTTTGTAATTATTACTTCAATTTCTTGTTATAGGTTTATTCAGATTTTATGTATCTCTTTGAATCAGTTTGATAATTTGTTTCTTTCTAGGAAGCAATTTGTTGGTAGAAAGTTGTTCAAGTTGCTCCTTAGAATAATCCTTTTAATTCCTATAGGGTCAATAGTGATGTCCCCTTTAATTCTTTTTTTTTTTTTTTTTAACATTACAGGAACTTTTAATGTATTTATTCTTTAATGATTTCAACTTTTATTGTGGATTCAGGGGATACATATGCGAGTTTGTTACCTGTGTATATCTCATGATGCTGAGGTTTAGGGTATGATTGATTCTGTCACCCAGGTGGTGAGCATAGTACCTAATTGTTTGTTTTTCAACCCTTGGCCCTCTAGTATTTCCCAGTGTCTGTTGTTGACATTTTTATGTCCATGAGTACCCAATGTTTGGCTCCCACTTTTTAAAAATTTTTTTTTGAGATAGAGTCTTGCTTTGTTGCCCAGGCTGGAGTGCAGTGGCACGATCTTGGCTCACTGCAAAGTCTGCCCCCTGGGTGCAAGCGATTCTCCTGCCTCAGCTTCCCAAGTAGCTGGGATTACAGGCATGCACCACCACACCCGGCTAATTTTTGTAGTTTTAGTAGATATGGGGTTTCACCATATTGGCCAGGCTGATCTCGAACTTCTGACCTTGTGATCCACCCGCCTCGGCCTCCCAAAGTGCTGGGATTATAGGTGTGAGCCACTGCGCCTGGCCTAGCTCCCACTTCTAAGTGAGAATATGTGATATTTGGTCTTGTTCCTGTGTTAATTTGCTTTACAATAATGACCTCCAGCTGTATCCATGTTGCTAAATGTTGCTACGGAAGGCGTTAATTTATTCTTTTTAATGGCTATATCCGCTTTTATCCCTGATTTCGGTAATTTATGTCTTCTCTCCTATTTTATTGGCCAGTCTAATATTTGTCATAATTTGTTGATGTTTTCAAAGAACTGGTGTCATTGATTTTCATTATACTTTTTCTGCTTTCTATTTTCTTGTTTCCCATTCCAGTCTTTGATATTTTATTTATTTATTTATTTATTTATTTATTTATTTTTATGTTTTTACTTTTTTGAGATGGAGTTTCGCTCTTGTTGCCCAGGCTGGAGTGCAATGGCGCGATCTCGGCTCATTGCAATCTCTGCCTCTCAAGTTCAAGTGATTCTCCTGCCGTAGCCTCCTGAGTAGCTGGGATTATAGGCACATGCCAGCATGCCTGGCTAATAATTTTTGGTGTTTTTTTTTTTTGGTAGAGACAGGGTTTCACCATGTTTGTCAGGCTGGTCTCAAACCCCTGACCTTGTGATCCGCCCGCCTCAGCCTGCCAAAGTGCTGGGATTACAGGCATGAGCCACTGTGCCTGGTGTATTTTCAAAAAAAATTTTTAAGAGATAGAATCTTATTCTGTCACCCTGGCTAAAGTGCAGTGCCATGATTGATCATGGCTTACTGAAGCCTTGAAATGGGCTTAAGCCATTACCCTACTCAGCCTCTTAAGTAGCTGGGACCACAGGTACACACCCAGTCCTGGCTCAGTTTTTAAAATTATTTTTGTGTAGAAACTGGGTCTTGCTTTGTTGCCCAGGCTGTTCTCAAACCTCCAGCTTCAAGCAGTCCTCCTACCTCAACCTCCCAAAGTGCTGGGATTACAGGTGTGAGCCATCATACTCGACCTCTTTTATATTTTATGAAACATTTCTGTAGCAGGCACTTGGCATAGGCTGAAGCAGGAGGATCGCTTGAAGCCAGGAGTTTGAGACCAGTTTGAGCCAAGATCACACCACTGCACTCCAACCTGGCAACAGAGCAAGATTCCGTTTCAAAAAAAAAAAAAGAGTGATTTGTTTATTTATTTAGAGACAGAGTCTCCGTGTGTCGCCCAGGCTGGAGTGCAGTGGCACGATCTCGGTTCACTGCATCCTCCAACTCACTGGTTTAAGCGATTCTCCTGCCTCGGCCTCCTACGTAGCAGGGATTACACGCACGCACCACCACACTGGACTGATTTTTGTATTTTTAGTAGAGATGGGGTTTCATGATGTTGGTCAGTCCGGTCTCAAACTCCTGACCACATGATCTGCCCACCTCAGCCTCCCAAAGTGCTGGGATTACAGGCATGAGCCACCGCACCTAGCCAAGTGTTTTTATTTTTAAGCTCTTCAAATATTTGATGTTTCCACAAATTTTGTTTCCTTTGTGATTTATAACTTAATTCCTTTGTCATCAGAAAAAATATTTTTGCATGATTTTAATCTTAAAGTTATTGAGATGCTTTGTGGCCCAGAGTATAGGCTCTCTTGGAGAATGTTTCAGTGTGCTTGGAAAGAATGTATATTCTATAGTCATTTAAAATATTAAATTTAGTTTTCAGTATGATACTCAATAAAAATTATTAAATTAATATATTGCAATTATGTGATTATTGAAGAACAATAAAGGACTTTAATGAATAAATGGAATTTTATGCAATATTCATGGGAAATAAACTTGAGAGTATAAAGACAACAATTTTTAAAAAATTTGCATGATATATTTATCCCTACCGGATTAGAGAGACAGAGACTAACTTTTCATTTTCGAGGATTGGCAAACAATCATCCATAAGTTCTTGAAGTTGAATAACAGGAAACTTGTTTTTCAAACCATTTGGCTACTGTAAGAAGCTGCTGGTCACAAAATGCACATCCAATAAACCGCAGTCCTATTGGCAACTCTTGGTTTGAGAGTGCAACAGGGATACTCACCGCTGGCAGTCCTGCCATATTTACAGCCTGTGTAAAAATATCATCCTGGGCGCTTCATGTTCTGTTGTCTTCTTTGATGAACTCCAAGTATGGTACTGCCTCACTCAAGGTGGTGGGAGTTAGCATACTCCAGAATTAAAAGCATTCATAAAATCACTAGCAATGAGGCATGTCACTTTCTATGCTTTGATGAAATAATTTTCATACTTTTCTTTTTTTATTATTTTATTATTATTATATTTTTTTAAGAAATGGGGTCTCGCTACGTTGCCCAGGCTGGAGTGCAGTGGCTGTTCACAGGCGTGATCCCACTACTGATCAGCATGAGAGTTTTGACCTGCTCCGTTTCCGACCTGCTCCAACCTGGTGGTCCCCCGCTCCCGGGAGGTCACCACATTGACGCCGAACTTAGTGCGGACACCCGATTGGCATAGCGCACTACAGCCCAGAACTCCTGAGCTCAAGTGATCCTCCCACCTCAGCCTCCTGAGTAGCTGGGACTACAGGCACGTGCCACTGCGCCCGGCCATACTTTTCTTTTAATAAGAAAAGATTTCCCAAGAGAATTCTTCCTTTTACCAAATGATTGAACCTTTCTCATCTGGTGGCAGCATACATGGCTGCAGTAGACATGTCAGTGTCACATTTGTGACCATATTGTAGCCCATCAAATTCTTGCTATATTTGATGCTGCTTTCAATGTGCACAATACATGGTAGCAGTCAATTGAATAACTGGTGTGAGGAAAGGATACTTCAGTTACTTTGGCCCCTTCAGACTCAAAGAGGTCAGCAGCTTTGGACCAAAGAGACTGTACTGCACTTGATAATTCTGGTACAATTATTATTGGAATTCCTATACATAGTTTGCTCACATCTGTCAGACTGGGAAGCATGAATGGTTTAACAGAATCCTGTACTGTGGTAGAATCCTTAGGGTCATGTCCAGCAGTACACCCAACACAATTGCTGCATCATCCACCCATCTGGTTAAGATTCCTTGCACATCTATCGAATTCTCCAGAGGAATGAGACCATGATGGGAAACTAAGCCATAGCCTGATTTGAAACCAGGAAGCCGACAGTGGGCAGCAGGATTTCTGGTCGATCCTCCTGTATCTGATCCTAAAGCCGCATAGCATGTAGATGCTGATATGGCACCTGCACTCCCACCTGAGCTTCCTGCAATTATCAGCCAGTCTGAATCTTCATTCTCAAAGTGGAGATTCTGCTTCCTCTTTTCTCTATATTGTTTTGAATAATTCCAGGGATTTTTAACTAGTCCAAATACACCATCTGCTTTTGCAGATCCCATAGCGAACTCATCTAAATTTGTTTTTCCATTAGTAGAGCTCCCTGATCCAACAACTTCTGAAATACTGTAGCATTACCTTTTAGCATATTTGATGTACATGTAAGACAATAATTTTTGGCTGGGTGCAGTGGCTCATTCCTGTAGTCCCAGCTCTTTCTGGGATTCCTGTAATCCTGTAATCCCAGAGAGGCCAAGGTGGGTAAATCACTTGAACTCAGGTGTTAGAGACCAGCTCAAGTAACATGGCAGTACCCCACTCTACAAAAAGTACAAAAATTAGCTGGGTGTGGTAGTGTGCACCTGTGTTCCCAGCTACTTGGGAGGTGAGAGGATCACTTAAAACCAAGAGGTTGAGGCTGCAGTGAGCTATGATTGTGCCACTGCACTCCAGTCTGGGTGACAGAGCAAGACCTTGTCTCACACAAATAAATTGGTTAAATATAAATATATATATATATAAATACACATTATTTATTAAATGTTAAATATATATACCATATGTATCAAATATATATATCAAATATACACACAGACAAACACACACACATGTAACAATTCTTAACATTCCTATAGGGATTTAAAAATGTAGCCTAACAAATTTATCTTATGTAAAATAAAAGCCAAAGCAATTTGGAAGAATAATAAGTCAGCCAAGAGGGTATTGTTGTTGGTTATTTTCATGCCTGATAATAAGATATATTATAAAGTTATACTAATAAAGACACTGTTACTGATGTAGGGATGGACAAGTAAATGAATGAAAAGGAATGTGGAGATCAGCCAAAGACCTAAGCTTATATATGGAAACTGGAAATATGGTTGAGATGGCATTTTAGTTTATTTGAACATTGTAAACCCTGAAATAGTGCTATACTTGGTTTTCTATTTGCAAAAAAGCAAATTCTGTTTCACCCACAAGGAAATAAGTTTCTGATAGATTTTAGGACCTACATGTGGAAAGCAACACTTTAAAACTTTTTGAAGAGAATATTTGGTTTATGATTTTAATGTAAGGATTTGGATATAGAACACATAAGAAAGAAAAACATTGGCAAATTGATTGTATTAAAATTTAAGGCCAGGCATGGTGTCTCATGCCTATAATCTCAGCACTTTGGGAGGCCAAGGTGGGCAGATCACTTGAGCTCAGGAGTTTGAGACCAGCCTGGGCAACATGACAAAACCCTATTCTATAAAAAATATAAAAATTAGTCAGGCACAGTGACATGTGCCTTTATTCCCAGCTCTCCGGGGGCTGAGGTGAGAGGATTACTTGAGCTCAGGAGGTCAAGGCTGCAGTGAGCTGTGATTATGCCACTGCACTCTAGCCTGGGTAACAGAGTGAGACCCTGTCTCAAAAAAAAAAAAAAAAAAAAAAAATTTAAAACTTACCTGCATCAGAAGATACCACCTCCCCACCCAGCAAAAACGATTGAGTTGTTTGGGAGAATATATCTTCAACTCATAGAATTAGACACAGAATTAGTAATATAGAAATAACTTCTCATATTAAAAAAAAAAAAAAAAAAAAAGAGGGCCAGGTGTAGTGGCCCATACCTGTAATCCCAGCACTTTGGGAGAATCACTTGGGGCCAGGAGATCAAGACCAGTCTGGGCAACATAATGAGGCCCTATTTCTACAAAAAAAATGCAAAAATTAGCCACACCTTGTGGTGCACATCTGTAGTTCCAGCTACTCAGGAGGCTGAGGTGGTAGGATCACTTGAACCCAAGAGTTTGAGTCTGCAGTGATCTGTGATTGCACCTGGACTCCAGCCTGGACGACAGAGTGAGACCCTATCTCTTTTAAAAAAAAGAAAAGGACAACCAAATTGAAGATTGTACAAAGGATAAAACAGGCAAACCTTGAATGGCCAAATGAAAAGATGTTCAGTGTCACTAGGAAATATCAAATGAAAACAACATTAAGATAGTTAACATTCATCAGATCATCAAATAATTAGAGCATCTGTCAATGTTTTGTGCTGCCAACAATATGGTACTAGAACCCTCTCATGTATTGCTGGTAGTACTGTTAATTGTCACAACTACTTTGGAGAGAATTATTTAATATTTGGTAAAGCTGAAAGTAGTAGTATTCCTATTTATATACCCCTATTCCTATTTTATTCCTATTTGTATATCTGAGTTTCTGGGGAAACTCAGATGTATACAGGGAATAATGAACAAGAACTATTTATTATAGTGCTCTAGAAATAGCAAAAATTTGAAAACAAATGTCTTAATATAAAGAAGATAAATAAATTTTGGTATGTTCATACTGTGGAATAGTATTCATCTCTTAAAATGAATTAACTAGAGCTACATAGATAATTACAGATAAATTTCTTAAGCTAATGTTGGATATGAAAAGTAACTTGTAAATGACTATTTAAAAAATAAATGTATGATACAGTTTATATTATTTTTTATGGATTTATAAATGTGTAGTAATAATATAAAAATATTTTTGGAAATAATTAATACCAAAGCCTGGGTAATGGTTTCCTCTGAGGAAGAAAGGAACAATATGATTTGGGTTTCAGTGATACCTGTACAGTTAAGTAAAACATTGGAGATAATGCAAGTAAGTGAAACAAACGTGGAACTATGTGTAGGTTTATTCAAACTAAATGGTGGGCCTCTGCAGGTTTGTTCATGTTATTTTCAGTAGTTTAGTGTAGGTTTGAAATATATCATAATTTAAAAGAAAAAAGGAAATATTAACGACTTTTTGAAACTTAGAAAATTAAATAATGGAAATATTTGTTAGGAAATATTACAATTATGGATGTTCATGTGGTTAACTAATGAAAATTTTCTGCACTGGATTTCATTTGGATAGTGATAAAGTATTTTATTGTATTCTTAGTCTAATTAAGAGATTTATAATAGATTGTTGTGTTGAATGCAATTTCGGGGCTAGGTTTTGTTAATAAATCACGTTTAATTGCAATAAAGCATGTTTTGAAAAGGTGATTCTTTATATATGCCCTTCTGGTCCCAAGTATGGCCAGAAGGATATAAAGGTCACCAAGAATAATTTGGAGGTTGCCAAGGACTTATTTAAAAGTGTTTTCAAGTCCGACCGAGAACTCTGACATTTACAAATAGATAAGATGTGAATATTTAAAATCACATTTTCTTTTCAGGATTGATTTTAAAGAAACTACTTCACACAGGAAACTCCTTAAAGGTATGACTGTATTTATTTTCTATGACTTTAAAAATACTGAGTAGAACATACATGCTACCTGTTACACTTTTCCTACCTAAACTTTTTTCTGAAGATCTTTGAATTATTATTTAATTGAAGTGAATTTAATTAAAATGTAGCAAGAGGCTGGGCACGGTGGCTCATGCCTGTAATCCCTACACTTTGGGAGGCTAAGGTGGGTGGATCATGTGAGGCCAGGAGTTTGAGACCAGCCTGGCCAACGTGGTGAAACCTGGTCTCTACTGAAAATACAAAAATTAGTCTGCCGCAGTGGCATGCACCTGTACTCCCAGCTACTTGGGAGGCTGAGGCAGGAGAATTGCTTGAACCCTGGAGCCGGAGGTTGCAGTGAGCTGAGACCATGCCACTGCACTCCAGCCTGGGCAACAGAGTAAGACCCTGTCTCAAAAAAAAAAAAAATGTAGCAAGAGTTAGTTTGACAATCCATTCTAGGTTGACTGGAGCCATTGAAAACTGTTGTACTTGGCCACTCAGTGAACTCATTCACCAGAAATCTTTCCTCTTTATGGTCCCAAGAAGAAAAACATTATTTAGTCATTCAACAGATTATTCTTCATTCTACCATAGCCACTCTTAGATATAGAGGAAAGTAGGGGACACGGGCGCGCACACACACACACACACACACACACACACACACACACACACATATATTGTTTTGTTTCATTTTCACTGTGTCATTTTGCTGTGGTAAGAGAAGCTGCCCATTCCAAAAACATCTTGTTGTAGGTTAGGTAAAGTAACATTATTACAGGTGCTTTTGGCATCGTGGCTTTGGTATAAAAGTACAAAGGAATAAGCCTTCCTATAGCTTTTCTCCTGTTAACTGGCTAAACCATGAAAGTGACAGCAGTTGAATACCTTTGACAGTGCCCATGAACAAGCTCTGGTAGGGTAATTTCCAAAACTATCAGTAAGGTTAGATTAATGGAAAACTTCGTGTTTTGCTTATCAGAGATTGAATTTTTCTGTATTTCTCTTCTTTTTTAATGCTGGGAGAGCATTTATTAATCAATTAAAATGTTAATGTCTTCTGTGTACAAGGTACTGGTTTAGGTGCTTTGATAGAGTAGTTGAACAAAATTGTTATCTTGGAGCTTAGAATCAAATAATAAGTAAATGAAATAATTTCAGAGAGCTTTTAAGTAATTTTTATTCAAATAATTTAAATAATTTTTAATAATTTAAACTTGATAATTTTAACAATTTCAGAACTTTCCAGGGCAAGAACCTTGAATTTGCAGTGTTCCAGGATCCCCATAACCATTCCTCCTTTTACCAAACTCATTCTCACTACCAACAGTCATTGTTTTCTCTCTTCTTGCTTCTTGGATTAGACTGGTGGTGATGGGAGGTAGGTAAGGAGGGAAGTAGACAAGAAGGAAATGATTTTCTGATTTTTATAAATGGAAATTATAGAACGAAAATGGCTTTAAATAGCTAGAGACCAGGTTCATTCTATACTTGTTAAAAATCCGTGCATTTGTATTTCTAAATAATGATTTTAATGGATGCTATTGGTATGTCTGTCTACCTCCTCCTCCTCCTCAACTTCCCCTTCCTTCCCTGCCCTGTCTTTCTAAAGTATCATTCTGTAATCATCATCTAGAGAACTTTGTTTTTCAAAGGAAGAAAGTATTTCCATTATAAATAAAAATACTCTCTGTTTTCATTTTACTTTAGATTAGGCGGGAAGGTGTTCGTCTTTTCTTACTGTGGTTGCAAGCTCTTCAGAATAACTGTAGCAAAGAACAGCTCTGGATGTTTTCATGCTTAATCCCTGGATTTTCAGCACCACAGTCTGAACATGGACCTCGAACTTTAGATAATCTCATTAATCCTCCACTCAACCTTCAAGAAAGTAAGATTCATGGGATGTTATCCATCAATATGTTTAAGCTTTCTATGAAGTCTCTTAGTGTATTTTTTAAAATGTCTGTACATTCGTTAACTGGGTAACCCAAGGCAATGTATTAAAACATAACTTTTATTATTCTTCAGGTATGGTGAGGCCAGCAGATCAAAAAAGCTGCTGAAATAATAGTTTGTTATTCACAGTTCCCAAGAGGAAGGGGCATGCCACGCCACAGGGGCTACATGGGGAAGCCCCAGAGTTGTTCAGGAGGCAGAGGGAACAGGGGAAAACATGGGCAAGAGTCTTTATTATGGTTTCTTTAGGAAGAAACAGGCAACCCAGGGTAAGCAAGTTTAGGATTAGCTAGTTTGAATAAATCCAGTGGGCTCTAGGGCATAGAGTTGTCCCTAGTTGTCTGGTACCCAATCCTTTTGTAATTAGTGCGGAGGAATAGTCACCCTGAATGTTAGTGTAGAGGAGGTGGTAGGGGTGTGGGCTCTGAAGTGGTTGGTTTGAATATGAAAAGGCACGCTCACAGGCTAGTCACTTACTATCTCTAGGAACTGGCTAGCCCTGGGATGGACATACTCTCTCTAGAGTCAGTAAGGCCCCAGAGGTATAAGCATCAAAAACCTATGGTTTAACATTTTTCATTAATTACTATTACATATCACCTTGTTTCCTGGAGTTAATTTGGATGTTCATTGAAGTACAAGTGTGTTTTATTTTGTCCATTAGATGACTGTGAAAATGTAATATGTCAATTTAATTTTTAGCAATTTTTTTTTTTTTTTTTTTTTTTTAAAGATAGAGACAGGGTTTCACCATGTTGGCCAGGCTGGTCTCAAACTCCTGACCTCAGGTGATCCACCCGCCTCAGCCTCCCGAAGTGCTGGGATTACAGGCGTGAGCCACCACATCTGGCCTATAAATAAATTTTTATAAATAGTATTGCTATTTAAAAATTTATAATTTCAGTAATGTTTAATTTTTGCTTTCATTTATTAGTGAATCTTTGTGCTTTTTACCTTAAATTTTTCTAATATTATTATTTTTTAAGCCAGAATCTCACTCTGTCGCCCAGGCTGGAGTGCATTGTGGCGATCTTGGCTCACTGCAACCTTCGCCTCCCGGGTTCAAGCAATTCTCCTGCATCAGCCTCCCAAGTAGCTGGGACTACAGATGTGTACCACCATGCCCAGCTAGTTCTTTTGTATTTTTAATAGAGTTGGGGTTTTGCAATGTTGGCCAGGCTGGTCTCGAACTCCTGACCTCAGGTGATCTGCCCGCCTTGGCCTCCCAAAGTGCTGGGATTACAGACATGAGCCACTGCACCTGGCCAAATTTTTCTTTTTTTTTCCCTTCTTTTCTTTTTTTTTTTCCCTCAGCTGGAACAAATTTTTCTACTATTCTAACTTTTTTTTTACTTCTTTAATTCTCTTCTTTGTGCTTTGTGTATGAGTCTTGTTATTTAAATAAAGTGATTTTTTTTATTCTTTCATGAGCAAACATTGTCCTATATGGTGCTACATTGGTTAGCTAAGGCTGCAGTAACCAGACTGGGTGACTTAAATAACAAAATTTACTTTTCTCACAGTTAGATAAGGATACCAGTCCTGTCCAATTGGGCCCATTCACATAAACTCATGTAACTTTAACTCCTTAAAGGCCCTTTCTCCAGGTACAACCACGTTGGAGGTTAGAGTTTCAACATATGAATTTTGAGGATACACAGTTCAAGTACTCTGTTGGGTACTACATCTTATTTGTAATTTTTATTTCTATAAATTTAGGTTTTGTGGTAAAGCAAAACTATACTTGTAGAACAAAATGTTAGAAACATTACCAAGCTGGCATGAAATCTATTAATGAGCCAGTTCAAGTAGGCTACGTATGCCTGCTTATTTACATTATATGTCATTTTGAAGTATTTAACAGATTTTTTTTTTTTTTTTGTGAGATGGGGTCCTGCTTTGTTGCCTATGCTGTGGTGCAGTCACATGATCAGCTCATTGTGGCCTCAAACTCTTGGGCTCAAGTGATCCTCCTGCCTCAGTCTTCCAATAGCTGGGACTAAAGGCACATGCCACCATACTTGGCTTATTTTAAAATTTTTTGTAGAGATGGGGTCTCCGCTATGTTGCCTGGCTGGTCTTAAACTCCTGAGGTCAAGTAGTCCTCCCACCATGACCTCCCAGAATGTTGGGATTACAGGTGTTAGCCATTATGTTCAGCCTACTTAACAGATGTTCTATAAGCATTTTTTCCTCTGCCTCTCTGTAACCCTATCAGCATAGGTTTTCCTTCATCACTCTTTTTTAAAGATAACATCTTAGAGCTGTGTTGCCCAGATTAGAGCGTAGTGGCTATTCACAGGTGCAGTCATAATGCACTCTTGGGCTCAAGCAGTCCTCAAGCCTCAGCCTTCCTCAGTAGCTGGGACTGCAGGTGCATACCCCACACCCGCTCTTTATTCAGTGTTTTTGTGGGTGACTTTTAAAATAGTTATTATGCATTTTAAATTCATCTGTGACTGACTTCTGCCTCTTCTCTTTTCGAGAATAGAAGTTTTGCTTTTTAGTCTATAAGATGTGGAAAATATGGAGTCTCTGTATACTCCCCAGCAGAGACTAAGACGTCTTTATGGGAAGAGTGGGTTTTAAGAGGATTTTTATAGCTTCACAAAATAAAGCATTCATAATGTGTGTTCTTCTGTATGAGGATAGTAGTCCAGGAAGTCCAGAGTACAGATAATAAAGTTTGTATTTTCTTTCTTTTTTTTTTTTTTTTTTTTTTTTGAGACAGAGCCTTGCTCTGTTGCCCAGGCTGGAGTGCAGTGGCAAAATCTTGGCTCATTGCCACCTCCACCTCCTGGTTCAAGCGATTCTTGTGCCTGAGCCTCCAAAGCAGCTGGGATTACAGGCTTGTACCACCACGTCAGGCTAATTTTTTATATTTTTAGTAGAGCTGGGGTTTCACCATGTTGGCCAGGCTGGTCTCAAACTCCTGACCTCAGGTGATCCACCCGCCTCAGCTTCCCAAAGTGCTGAGATTATAGGCCTGAGCTACCATGCCCAGCCTAAAGTTTGCCTTTTTAAAGAATAATTTTTAAAAATTAGTGGTAGAATAACATACCATATATTATTTAAGAAGTGAAATCTACCTCTATTGCAAGCTTACTTGTTAATTGATATTTACTGAGAGTGAGGTTTAGGGACCTACATGTATATGTTCACCAGGTACTAATTATGCAGCTTAGGAAATATTTTTAAAAATTCAGCTATTTGTAGGTCGACTTTCTTGCATTTGCATTTGTTACAATGATTTTTTTGAACATCTGAAAGGTACAAAATATAAAACGTTCTTATTTTGTAAGTGTTAACAGATTGGTACTTTGATAAATAAGTGCATTATTACTAATTTGTGTCATCTTATGGAATTTTTGTAATGGGCTCTCTTCATGTGAATTTAAAATGACCAGAAGTTCTTTCTCTACTGAGATGTTAAATACTTGTAATCACTGTGTTATTTGTCCATCCCTTTTGTCACATTCTCTCAATCAAGGGTTCACAAAACAGCTGATTATTAAAATTTGTGGCTGGGCACAGTGACTCACGCCTGTAATCTTAGCACTTTGGGAGGCTGAAGTGCACAGATCACCTGAGTTCGAGACCAACCCGGCCAACCTGGTGAAACCCTGTCTCTACTAAAAATACAAAAAATTAGCTGGGCATGGTGGCGGGCACCTGTAATCCCAGCTACTCGGGAGGCTGAGACAAGAGAACTGCTTGAACCTGGGAGGTGGAGGTTGCAGTGAGCCAAGATCGTGCCATTGCATTCCAGCCTGGTTGTTCACAGAGTGAGACTCTGCTTCAAAAAAAAAATGAATAAAATAAATAAAACAAAATTTGTGGTTGTTCTGATAAACTGTCAGGAATGATCTCAGATTTATTTCAAGGTTCAGTCATTAGAAAGTTTTCAAGCAATTTTCATTGCATACACATTTTGCAGTTAAATTTTATTTGGTTATATTATTGTTTTATTAAATTTGTTTTGTAACTATATTATTCTTTTGTCTTTGGATAGCTCAAGTCACTATAGAAGAAATCACTCCTCTTGTCCCCCCACAATCAGGAGATAAAGGGCAAGAAGATCTCACAAGCTATTTTCTTGAAGCACTTCTAAAATATATAGTAATTCAGGTATTTGTTATCTTCTTTGGTATCACACTTTTTACTATCCTATGTGAGTGATTCCTTTCTCTCTCTTTTACCATTATTCTGTCATAGTAGATATTTGCTTATTTTCTTTTTTGTTGTGGAGGTTGGAGGGGAAGGGTCAATAGCTTGCTTTTAATTAGTTTTAGCCTTTAAGTTTTACAAGCGTAATCAACTAAGTGATGGTGATAGGTGATATTTCCTACACTTCTCATGTAAACTCAAATTTTAGACTCTTCTTTGGAGTAAAATAGACTCTTCACTATTTACAAGGGTATTCCTGAGTTACAAAAATTCTCTTCATGTTTTTTTCCTGTATCCCTCTATTAATCCTTGGCTGCCACAATAAAAAAGACAGAAACCACAAGGGCATGTTTTTTTTGCATCTGTAGTAGAAACGAGCAGCAGACTGTCACTGCTCCAGGTCTGCCACATAATAGATGCATATATTTGCTTATTTTCTTGACAAAGGAGTGACAAATTTTTACTATTGAAAATACGTTAATGTCTCTTTCTCAGATAAAATCGTTGCAGGGATGATGACACTCTTAGAAAGGGATCTAGAGAGAGACATTTTTGTGTATACCTTCCTATGTGGGACAGTTGGGCCTATCTTCTAATCTTTTCATTTGTGATCAGCAGTGATGCTTCAAATGAAAAGCTGGTAACTATTTGATTTAGGAATCAATCTGTCAGTATGTAACAACTAAGGAGGTGGGCTGCAGGATAGCGATTGGGGAGAAATTTAATTTACATTTAAACCTGTTTGTACCTTTTAAATTTTTAGGTGCATGTATTTTGCAAGGTAACCTATTCACCTTTAGATATAAAATGTGCATACCCTGATTGACTGATGAAAATACTCTTATTAGCACATTTCTTGTAACAGCTCCAAACACAGAAATTCCTTATACCTCAGAAATAAACAATATAAAGGTAATTTGGATTCTAAACCAGATCACCAGAGTTTGAACCCTGATTCCACATTTTACTAATAGTGTGGCTGTCAGCAAATTACTTCATAACCACTTGGTGTTTCTGTTTCCTTATTTGTGAAATAGAGATAAAAATAATACTTATCCCATTTTTGTGTTTGAGGCCTGAATAATGCAAAGTGCTTAGAATAAAATAATGCACAGCACACCATAAGTGTTCTGTAGTGGGTAGGTGTTATGATCATCATTGTTATTACTAGTTTTTCTTTAAAAAATACTTTTTTACTTCATATAGATTTTAAATATTGTGTTACCGATTTATTGAGCTATAATTGATACACAATAAACTGCAACATTTGAAGTTTACAGTTTGATTAATTTTGTTACATGTATGCATCCATGAAACCTTTACCACAGTTAAGATAATGTATATGTTTGTCACCTCTAGACATTTTCTCTGAGCTTTGTTTTTTGTTTGTTAGTTTGAGACAAGGCCTTGCACTGTCACCCAGGCTGGAGTACAGAAGCCTAATTATGACTTACTGCAGCCACAACCTCCTGGGCTTAAGTGATCCTGCCACTTCAACCTCCCAAACAGCTGGGACTACAGGCTCAGACCACTGAGCCTGGCTAATTAAAACTTTTTTTTTTTTTTTTTTGGAGAGACAAAGTCTCACTGTGTTGCCCAGGCTGGTCTCAAACTCCTGAGCTCAGGCAATCCTCCCACCTTGACCTCCCAAAATGCTGTTATCATAGGTGTTAGCCACCATGCCCCTCGGATCCTTTTGTAGTTCATCCCATTGAACTTCTATACCACCATTTTAACCTTAGTAATCCATTGATCTGTTTTTTTTTTTTTTTGTCATTATAAAATAGTTTGTGTTTTCCATAGTTTTTATGTAAATATAATCATAGGGTACATACTTTATTTTGGTCTTGCTTTGTTTTGTTTGATTATTTTAAGAATTGTCTTTCTTGTTGTATATGTTAGTAGTTCGCTCCTTTTATAGCATTCTATGGTAGGGATGCACTAGTTTATCCAGTTATTTGTTCATGGTTATTTGAGTGGTCTCTAATTTTTGGCTAAAGTAAAACTTCTATGAATATTGGTAAACAAGTCTTTATGTGGACATATAACACTAGAATGGTCATATAGTAGGCGTATATATTGACTGTTTCAGAAACTGCCAACTGTTTTCCAAATGATTGTACCTTTTTACATTTCACCAGCAATATGTAAGACTTACACAATTGCTTCACATCCTCACCAGTGGTTGGTAGGGTCAGTTTGTAATTTTAGCCATTCTAGTGAATGTGTAGTGGTATCTCATTATGATTTTAGTTTGTATTTTCCTAACAGCTAATGGTATGTTGAGTATCTTTTTATGTGCTTATTTCTCATCTATGTATCTTGGGTGAAGTGTCAGTTCACTCTTTTTGCCCATTTTTAAACTTGGTTGTCTTATTAAGTTTAAGTTTTCTATATGTTTTAGAAAGTAGTCATTTGTCAGTTGTATGTTTTGCAAATATTTTCTCCCAGTAGCTCATCTTTCCATTTTCATAGCAGTTTTTTGAAGAATAGAAGCTTTTTATTTTGATAAAGTCCACTATACCACTTTTTTTCTTTTTTGAGATGAAATCTTGCTCTGTCGCCACACTAGAGTACAGTGGGGCAATCTTGACTCACTGCAGCCTCTGCCTCCCGGGTTCAAGCAGTTCTCCTGCCTCAGCCTTCCGAGCAGCTGGGACTACAGGCGCATGCCACCACGCCCAGCTAATTTTTTGTAGTTTTAGTAGAGACGGGGTTTCACCGTGTTAGCAAGGATGGTCTCGATCTCCTGACCTAATGATTGGCCTACCTCATTCTCCCAAAGTGCTGGAATTATAGGCGTGAGCCACTGTGTCCAGCCTTACTATACCACTTTTTTAATGGATCTGACTTTTGGAATAGTTTCTGAGAAATCTTTGCCTAATCAAATGTTACAAAGATACTCTCCTACGTTATCTTCTTGAAGGGTTTACAATTTTATGTTTTATATTAAGGTTTATGGTCCATTTTGAATTAATTCTGATGTATGAGCAATGTTGGCCTTAATCCTTTGATTAAAGTAGTGTCTGCCAGGCTTTTCCAGTGTAATATCAGTAAGTATTACACTGGAAGATCAACAAGCATTTTATGGGGAAGTATTGTGTAACTACCTAAATATCCCCTTATAGAAATTTCACATATGTCTTAGCATCCCTTGAAGGCTTTTGACTTTGTAATTATGAGGTTGACCAAATGGTAATTTTAAAAAAAAACAGCTTTATTGAGATATGATGTACACTTCATACAGTTCACTTACTTAAAACATACAGTTGAGTGTTTTTAAAGTATATTCACGGGGTTACACAGCCATCACAATATAATTTTAGTGCTAATAGGAAACCTCATACTCATTAGGAGTCAGTCCTCTTATCCCCTAACCCTTTTATCCCCAGCCCTAGGCAGACATGAATTGATTTTCTGTCTCTATATATTTGCCTATTCCAAACATTTTATGTTAATAATATCACACAATATGTAGTCTTTACTGAAGAGCTTCTTTTACTTAGCATATGTTTTCAAGGTGTATCCATGTTGTAGCATGTATCGATACTTCATTTTTATTCCATTGAATAATATTATATTATATACATATACAATATTTTGTTTATCTCTTCATCATCCAATGAATATTTGAGTTGTTTCTGCTCTTTGGCCAACTGGTGATATTTTAATTCCATCATTACTTCTGCATTGAAGAGTTGGCTACACACTGTAGGAGAAGCTTTCTCCCCTCCTCGTTTGTTTACTTACTTAGTTATCTCAACATGGATTCCTGTGAATTCATGTGTTAGTGTTTACTACAGTTATTAATTTTGATGCTCAGATTGTCCTAAATTTGTCTAGTGGAAGTTCCTTCAAGCAGACTCTTATGCCTTTTGAATTGTTTCCATCATTGTGTGAGTGCTTTCTTACTTCCTGGCACCACAAGATGTTCCGGGCTCATTTCGTACCTTCCTTGCCCACTCTGGAATCTGCTGCTTCTCTAAGGAGCTGTCATTCATTTTAATGGAGAATTGTATTCACAGATACAGACACACACGCACACACACACACACACACAAATCTATATTCCTATCTATCATAATGTTGATTCATACCGATTCTCCAGATTTCAGTCTAGTACCACAGGGTGCATTCTGGTTTCTTCCTTTTCATATTTATAACTCTTTGTCAATGAGAAATGTGGCTCACGTTATTCTCAGTACATTTACTTATTTAATCAGTCCCCCTTGTGCATAATCAATCTCCCATTGTCGCCATTGCCCTCCTCTGCTGACGTTCTCCTTAACTTGATTGATTCTAGTACCCCATTCTGGGCCTTTGCAAACCACCTGCTTAGATGTCTTCCTCACCTTCTTAGAGTTCTCACACTCTATATTATACTGCTCTATCACATTCAGTCCTCACTTCTCCCACCTCATGGACACCCTCCTTACCTGTCTCAGACTGTGAGTCCCCACTGGACTACTGCCTCTGCTATACTCCCTTCATTGATGGCCTGCATCCAGTGTTCAGGTTCTGATTATCTGTACTTGACTACTGCCACTGCTTATACACTCTCACCCTGGCCACATATGCTCATGTTATTTGTATGATTTTTGGCTGAATTATTCAGGAAGGGGCAAAAGGGAAAGAACTTTAAATCTTTATCATTAGTTGGGCCAACTTTTGTGTAAATTTTCATAGTTTTTTGAAATATATGTATAATATGTTTTAATTTTTTGAAATACACATATTTCTAATATTTTTCTAATTTTCTTGAAATATACATAATGTATTTATGTGACAATAGACCAGTTTAAAAGATTTGTCCTTATGCTATGTGTTACAATCATTAGTATTAACAGTTCAGTGTATTGCAACCTTTTATAAGCTTATTTATAATTGTTAATACTTGCATTTAAGAGATTCTGTCTTCTGGAATGATTCTAATTATATAATTTATTTTTAGGTAAAAAGTTTGGAATGGAAGAACAAAGAAAACCAAGAAAGGGGATTTTCGTTTTTGTTTTCACATTTTAAGAAATATTACTTGCCTTATATTTTTCCAAACATCTGTAAGGAGAACAGTTTATATCATCCTATACTTGGTAGGTAATGTTCGGAATTTCTGAAATATCACATATAGGAGTAAAATAATCTCTCACTGTAAAATTGGCATTTGTTACTGCAGGAAACTGATCATATTTAATATTTGTATTGGTGGGTACAGGTGCGATACCTAGATTCATACTGAAAGTGAATTTGTATTAATGGGAAACTTTCAATGAGAATGGGTTTTTTTTTTTTTTTTTTTTTAGAGATAGGGACTCATTGAGTCACCCATGCTGGAGTGCAGTGACATGATTATAGCTCACTTCAGCCTTAAACTGCTGAGCTGAGGCAACCCTCCCACCTCAACCTCCCCAGTAGCTAGGACAACAGTCATGCACCACCACATCTGGCAAATTATTTTTTTTGTAGAGACAGGGTCTCGCTATGTTGTCCGGGCTGGTCATGAACTCCTGGCTTCGAGTGGTCCTTCCACATTGGCATCCCAAAGTTCTGGGATTGTAAACATGAACCACTGCACGCAGCCAACAATGAACAGATATTTTAAAAACTTATTCTCTGGATCTTATCCATTAGAAAAGTTAGCCCACCAGAAATATTTGTGATGAATTCTTGTTTGGTATGATCCTTAGACTATATTATAAATTTTCTTTTTAAGGTTCCCCCCATATGGGGGTTCAATCAAGTATTAGTCTTATTCAAATCTCATGTTAATAATTACATAGTCATGTTTTGTCCAGTATTTATATAGGTTGGTGCAAAAATAATTGCAGTTTTTGCAATTACTTTTAATAATTATTGTGCCAATATATCTCTTGGAGCCTTGAGCCTAGAGCCTTTTGTACAAATCCTGGGTTAGAAGCATGTCTTTGCCATATATAGAAGGTATTGGTAGTCTGTAGGTAAATTGTCTCTTTCCCAGAAAGATGTTCCTAATACCAAGTTTAGGCGACTAACAGGCTCAGGTAAAACCTCATATTTTGTATGACTTCTAAATATGTGTTTCAGTGTTAAGTTAATTGAAGTAAGCTCTTATTTATTTCAAATGGTTCTGGAAGCTTCTTTGTACTTAGGCAGGTTCATTGAACTTTTTGATATTTTGTGAAAAGACATGTTTCCATATATCATCCTGGTATATATGGTTTACTCTTCTAATAAATTTTGAAATGTCATTTTTGTGCTAAAGCTACTTCTAAAACAGAGTAGCATAACAGTATTTTGTCAATATTTAAAAATGTAGGTTTTTCTAAACACAATTTCTTTCTTATTTTGGTTTTTATTTTCCTTTTATTTTGCACAGACATCCCACAAATGAGACCAAAGCCACATTATGTCATGATAAAGAAAGATGCTGAAACCAATGAAGCAATCTATTGTACAAAGGAGCCTTTCATTAAAGCTCGTGTTATTGTCATTCGCTGGCTAGTTTCTTTCTGGCTGGAGCCAAAACCACATACAGGACCTCATATTCCTGGGATGGAAGGTGAAGTCTTGCCAAAGAATATTCAGGTAATGCACAAATGGGGCAGGCTTATTAAAGTTAGAAATGGCTTTTGAGATTCACTCCACTGATTTCAGTTGCCTTTGATGGAGAGTACACTCAAAACAACTAATTTATTTGTGTAAATATATTTTATAAATGCAAATTTTAATAATTATAGAATTAAGTTTCTTAAGAAATGAAAGTTGGGAGGTATAGAAGATAATTTCATTAGTATATCAGTCTCAGCTTCTAATTTATTTCTATATTTTATTTTAATTATACAGTACTAAAATTCTGAATTGTAAAGATAAATCTTACAAGTGAAAAGAACTGTGATCAAATGATAGGACCTTCATAGCCCTTTTAATTTGGGGGCATTCACAAAATGCAGATTTAAAGTCCTGTTCACACTCCCTTCCTTCTTTCTCAACAAACATACAAAGTCTAGAAATGTGATATACAATACACACCAATACAGTAGAAAAACTAATATTTCAAATGGTTGTTTTGGATTTAACAATTTACCTCTTTTTCATACTTCTTTTTTGTTTTCTCTTTTCCCTCATTGTACATTTTTCTAAACATGTCTGTATTACAGTATTTTTACTATTTTTATTCTCCTTTCCTCAGATTTTCTTAGTTTTTAAAATCTTAAATTATGTGTGTTTTTTCTGTAACACCTTAAATCTTTTTTTTAAAATTTTTTTTCAATTTTTTTATTTTTAAGACGAGGTTTCACCATGTTGGTCAGGCTGGTCTTGAACTCCCGACCTCAGGTAATCCGCCCACCTTGGCTTCCAAAGTGCTTGGATTACAGGGGTGAGCCACCACACCCAGCCCTTAAATCTTTTATAAGTAGGATAAAAGGTATCAAGTGTGTTTAATTCATCAGAATTCAGAAAATTTGACTTTTATTCCTGTTAGTTTTTTATTTGTCTATAGCAAACTATGTGGTGTGTTTTCCCCAAAAACTTTGCTCTAAGTTCTGTATAAAGAACTATTAAGTGTGAAAACTCTCAAGCAGAACTATCTGCTTTCTGATCCTAGAACATAATAGATGAAAATCATAAATGTTTTTGGATGGAAAGGCATATTTGAGATAATTTATTTAGGCTCTCTTACTTTATGGATGACAAAACCAATGCCAAAAATTGAATAACTTAACAGAAAGTAATTTATCATACCACAAAATAGTGCAACTTTTATCATATAGTAATTTGCTTATCACCACCTTAAGACTTAATTTTTCCCTGCCTGTCTGGTTAGACTTGATCTTCAGCCTTGGTGAAAATTCCATTATTAGAATTATAGAATTTTCCAAGTTTTCTAATTTTTTTTTTTAGTTTCATTTCTACTTCTGTCATAATTTTATTCCTTTTCTTTGTTTTTTATTTTGCTTAAGAAGCTTTTACTTGTGTAAATTTTTGTCCACAGTAAAATAGAGGTGATTTTAAACACTAAGGTTTTGTTAGTTAGATGTTAAATTATTTACTTACTCTTGAGGGTCTGAGCTGTCTCTAACTGCATTATTCATCCACACAGCTTTAATTAGTAACTTGTTTGAACCGCAAACTAACTGAGAAACGTATATAACTATAGGTGGGTAGATGATTAATTATCACACATTTTGGAGTATCTCTGTCACTTAGATGTTGAGTTACTTGCATTGCCGCTTAATTATTTAGAATGGCTTTTAAATGAAACTCTATGCTCGGAGTTTAAAGCAGTGGTATAAATTACTTGGGAAATGCTTTGGATTTTGTCAGTGTTACCTATTCAAAGACAAAATGTACAGTTAATGATTATGATATTGTTTCTCTCTCTCTCTCTCTTTTTTATTTTAGAGAGCAGCTGCTAGTTTAGTATCCAGAGAAGAAAGCAAAAATGATAATGCTGATAAAGCAGACAAAACTACAGAACCAGAACAGTCTCATTCCAATACAAGCACTCTCACAGAGCGAGAACCTAGCTCATCTAGTCTCTGTAGTATTGATGAAGAACATCTCACAGACATTGAAATAGTTCGCAGAGTTTTTTCTTCTAAAAGAAGTAACGTAAACTTTGTGACAGAGATATTTCGTCAGGTAACATACCTCTCTATTTTTGATATATAAGGAAGGCTTTTCTCTTTAATACCAAATGTACTGATTTTTAGCTGGGAACAGTGGTGTGTACTTTTAGTTCTAGTTACACAGAAGGCTGACGTGGGAGGATCACTTGAGCCCAGGAGTTTGAGGCCACTTTGGACAACATGGAGAGACAAAATCTCTTAAAAAAAAAGAGAGAAAGAAAGAGATTACTGATTATTAGCCATTTAAAATTTATTCTTCATTTAGATTTCTTTATACTTAGTTTATAAAATTTACATCTAATCCTTTAGTATTTTCTATTCTTTATATATTTTAGTTTGTGATACTTTTAGCTTACTGTTTGTCCCCTTATACTCTTTTTGTTACCAGAATAATTTCTTAAATTGCTAATTATAGATTGAAACTCTTCTATCATTTGTAACAAACTATAGTAAAATTATTTTATCTTTCACTCTATCATCAGTAAATGGTTTATGCGTATAAGAAGGGAGGTTTTTATTGCTTTTATCCTCAAGGCTTAGTTTTGTCCTCTAAAGCATTCTGAAGTCAAAGTTTATTTAAGACAGATATTTCTCTAACTCCTGACCTCGGGTGATCCGCCTGTCTCCGTCCCCCAGAGTGCTGGGATTACAGGCTTGAGCCACCGAACCGGGCCCCTTAAGGCAGATATTTCTTAGGGAAAATATAGAAAGAAAGGGAAAGAACAAAAACTATTTCACATGAAGATAGCTAGAAATCCCTAAGTGCACATTCTCAAATACATAGAAATTTTGTGGAAAAGAAACCTTATGAAAACTACCATTTGCTCTTAATGGCAAAGGTACTTTTATAAGTAAACAACATTGAGTTTTGCAGCTGAGAGGGATCATGCAGGTGTCTCAGCAAGTAGGTAAGTGGTAGATCTGCGACTAAAATGCCCACATCTGGGTTCCCATGTCTGTGCTCTTTATTCAGTGCCATACTGCCTTCACATGCCAGGGAGCTCTCTAGGCAAAGCATATACTGTTGATCTCCCACACATATTTATTGATGTGTAAAACAAAGCATGAGACAGTATTAGCCTTGTCAGCCTTAGTTAAAGAAACAAACTTGTTTTAATTTTTTGTCAGGTGTTGGCAGTGGTTCCAGCTGGATTTAAGGTTTGTGTTAACAGAATATGTAACAACTGGGAAAGGAAAGATACTTGACAAACAATGTTGGAATACTTGTGGGAAATGTTAAAGCTTGTAGAACTATTCAGGCTTTCTAGTTCTTGAGTCAGTTTAAATAAGTTTATTTTTCTAGGCATTTGTTTATTGTGTTTGTTTTCAAATTTGTTGACAGAGCTCATCACATCCTCTTGTAATCCTTTTAACCTCTGAAGTATTTATATTCAGGTCCTCCTTTTCATTCCCATCAGTACAGTATTTAATTGCCCTGGTAATTAAAAAAATTTTTTTGTAGAGCAATGTCTTGCTATGTTGTCCAAGCTGGTCTTGTATTCCTGGCCTGAAGCAATCCTCCTGCCTTGGCCTCCCAAAGTGCTGGGATTACAGACATGAGCCACTGTACCTGGCCCGATCCCTTGTTTGTTTGTTTCTCTCTCTCTTTTTTTTGATGATGATTCTTGCCAGAGATTTGTCAGTTTTATTGTTAGTCTTTTCTTTCTGTCTTTTTCTGTCTTTTCCCCCAGCCACCATTTCTTTTCCTGTAGTGGTTGTCATGTAAGTTTTAAGAGGCATACTTCACTTTTCAAGTTCTAAAGTGTTGTTTTTTTTTTTTTTTTTTTTTTACCGTCTTCCTAATCAATACAAGGACCTTAGAGCCCTACTAGTCTAATTTTCCCCCCAAACATATTATTATCAAGTAATTTAGTTCTATTTTTTGTGTTGGTGTATATTTGTTATATATTTGCCACTTTATTTTATCATGATTTCTTCAATTTCAGATCTTCTATTTAGAATCACTTTCATCTGCTTGAAGTTCATCATTTAGAAATTATTTTATTCAGGGGAATCTCGTTTCAAAAAAAAAATTATTTTAGCGGATATATGTTGGTATCAAACACTTTTAATTTTATGGGGTTTTCCTAACTTTATTGAGGTATACCCAACAAATAAAAAATTGTATATATTTAAGGTGTACAATGTGATGGGGTTTTTTTTGTTTTTTATCTATTTATTTTTACTTATTTTTTCACACATTACTCAATAGGGTCACTCAGAGCAATATGATGTTTTGATATAAGTATACATTGTGGATGATTACTACAATCAATCTGATTAACATAGTAATGGCCTTATTTAGATAAAATTTCATTTGCTTGTATATTGTAAGAATACTTAAGATAAAATCTTTTAGCAAATTTCAAGTGTAAATTACAGGACTATTAACTATAGTCACCATGTTCGATATCCAAAACCTGTTCATCCCACATAACTGAACCTTTGTACATTTTGATCAGCATCTCCCATTTTGCCTACTGCTTAGCACTTAGTCACCACCATTCTACTCTCTGCTTTTATAAGCTTGATTCTTTTAGATGGCACGTTTAAGTGAGATCATACAATAAGTTATCTTTCCGTGTCTGGCTTATTTCACCTAGCATAATGTCCTCTGGGTTAGTCCATGTTGTTGCAAATGTTGGGATTTCCCTCTTTTTGTTATTTTGAAACAGGGCCTCTATCTCCCAGGCTGGAGTGCAGTAGTGTGATCACAGCTCAGTGCAATCTCAAACTCCTGGCTCAAGTGATTCTTATGCCTCAGCCTCCCAAGTAGCTAGGACTACAGGTGCACACCAACATGCCTAGCTAATTTTTAAAAATTATTTTGTAGAGAGGGCTTCTTGCTATGTTGTCCAAGCTGATCACCAAGTCCTTGCCTCAAGCAATCGTTTCACGTCGGCCTCCCAATATGCTGAGATTGAAAGCACGAGCCACTGTGCCTGGCCCTAGGATTTTCTGCTTTATAAAGGCTGAATAATTGTGTGTGTGTGTGTGTGTGTGTGTGTGTGTGTGTGTGTGTATGTATTTGTATTTATGTGTATTTCTGGCTCTCTACTCTGTTCCATTGGTTTATATGTCTGTTTTTTATGCTGGTACCATACTGTTTTGTAATGTATTTTGAAATCAGGAAGTGTGAGTGCCTCACATTTTGTTCTCCTTGCTGAAGATTATTCCAGGTCTTTTGTTGCTTCTTCATAGAGGAATTAACTGCTAATTTATGAAATTGAATATTCTGGTTTCTTTGACAGTTATTTCTCATTGTAAATTTATAAATTATCACTCTGGTTTTATACATCAGTTTTTAGCTATGGCTAATATCTGTCTTTCCTCACAATTCATGTTAAGCATGTTGGCAAAATCATATTTTGGAATCTGCAAGGACATAGGTCTCTGGTGTGTAGTAAATTCAGATCACTAGGTTGTAGTCTGACAATTTGTATAATATTCTAGCACTGTAGGATACTGATCTTTTTAGATTATTAAACTTTATTTTTCAGTGTCTTAGATTGACAGCAAAATTGAGCGAGAAGTACATACTGATTTTTTAAAACAGGAATTTTTCAGTATCTTAAAACAGAATTTCTTTGAGATCTCTTTTTTTTTTTTTTTTTTTTTTTTGTGAGACTTAGTCTCACTGTCGCCAGCCTGGAGTGCAGTGACGCAATCTCAGCTCGGTTCAACCTCCACCTCCCTGGTTCAAGCGATTCCCCTGCCTCAGCCTCCCAAGTACCTGGGACTACAGGTGTGCGCCACCATGCCCAGCTAATTTTTCATATTTTAGTAGAGATGGGGTTTTACCATGTTGATCAGGATGTTCTTGATCTCCTGACCTCGTCATCCAACCGCCTCGGCCCCTCAGAGTGCTGGGATTACAGGCGTGAGCCTCTGCACCTGGCCTGAATCTTTTTAAGGAAGGCTGAGCTGTTGCTACAACTGTAAAATAAATATTCTAATAGCAGGCGGTGATGATCAAAATCTTGCCATTTGACCATTAAAGCTGCTAGCATATGAGAGTGATAATTTAGGAATGAGTTGGTTAAATTAAAGAAAATAGCACATAAAGTAGTTTACTAAGGAATTAATAGCAAATAAACTAAAGGATTAATAAACAACAGTAAATATTCTGTTAATGCATTAACTTTTCATCATTATCTTGGGAGCTGACTTTTTTGCTAGTTTCATTCAGATAAAATAAGTTCATGTGACCACTTGATTATTATTTAATATACCTATTAATAACTCTAGAATAGAAAGTGGCAGGTTTTAGGTAAAGGTTTTGTGATTTTTGAGGTTGATATTAATAGGTAGTATCATAAAAGGAAAAGGAAAAGCAATTTAATTCTATTTGCACCTAAAAGTAAAGTAAAAATATTAACCCATAAACACAAACATGCACAAGGAAAGGACTTTGGGTGATGAGATTAAGAGTATTTTTGCTGTTTTATTTTTGCAAGTCTGGATTGTGTAAATGTTTTTTCTATGAAAATGTATATTCGTGATGAGGAAAATACCTATTTTTTTAGGATCCCAGAAAAAGAATTACTATGAGATCTTTCTTTTAAATTTTGCCTTATTGTTAGACTATAGAACTTGATTATATGTAAAATGAAGTATGCAAGTCTTAACTTTTTTCTTTGTATGCTTAGAAAAGGTGAGGTGTCTTATTACATATGATTTTTATTAGTTTTTGGAGGCAAATTTAACTTTTGTTTTAAAATCAAAAGGCAAATCCCCTGAGGTCGGGAGTTCAAGACCAGCCTGACCAACATGGTGAAACTCTATCTTTAAAAAAAATATATAGTAATAGTTCTTAAAAACACAATGATGACTGGGTGTGGTGGTGTGTGCCTATAGTCCAAGCTACTCAGGAGACAGAGGCAGGAGAGCCACTTGAGGACAGGAGTTCCAGTCCAGCCTGGGCAGCATAGCAAGACGCTGTCCCTAAAATAATAAAAAATGTAAAAATCACAATAATGTAAGTTACAAGAAAGTGTAACGAATTATGAAAAGTCATATTTATACTGACCTTTGTAAGAGCTCAACTATTTTAGGAAGCAAGGAATATCATCATTCTGAGTAATGCAATTTCAAGTAATCTTTATTTCTTCCACTTGAAGTCAGTGGTTATCAACCACAAACATCCCTATATCACTGTGCAAATAATTTGGAGACAACAGGCTTTTTATGACAATGAATTGATTAACTTTTAAAAGTTGTTTATATCTTACATTTTATAATAAGATAGAAATATATGTACAGCAGGTCTTTAAGAAACATTGTTTATAATGTTGATGACAAAAAAAAAATTCTCATTTGTATGTTCTCCCCATGTCTCTGTGGGTTTTCTCAAGGTACTACAGTTTCCTCCCACATCCCAAAGCTATGTACATTAGGTAAATTGGCATGTCTAAATGGTCTCAGTCTGGATGAGTGTTGGGATGTATGTCATTGTACCCCACAGTGAAATGGCATCCTGTCCAGGGCTGGGTTCCTGTCTTGCCCGTGAGCTGCTGGAATAGACTGGCTACCAGTAATCCTGAATTAGAATATTAGGGTAATTAATTGTCTTATAGTAAGTTTTTATTAATCTTTCTTAAATGAGCATATAGCTCACATTTTATTTCAGTGTTTAATATTGTGTTTTAGTCTCTAAAAGTTTGGTGATTTTTTTTTTTTTTTTTTTACCAGAAATATCCCATAGGAACTTAACTCCTGTTTATATCAATTAGCTTATGGCAAAATGAGTTGTGTTATAGTCCTTGTTTTGCTTAAAGTTGCAGTTTCCAAGAATCCGTGATATGATGTGAAAAACATTACTGCATTAGTGATTGGTAGCAAAGGAAAAGGTATCATTATCTCTGTTCTCTCTTTTTTTCCCTAGGCATTTTTATTACCAATTTGTGAAGCAGCAGCTATGAGAAAAGTGGTAAAAGTATATCAAGAATGGATCCAACAAGAGGAAAAACCTGTGTTTATGCAAGAGCCTGAAGAAATTGTGATCACTTCTTCAGACCTCCCTTGCATTGAAAATGTCATAGACCATGATATTTCAATGGAAGAAGGAGAAAAAAGAGAAGAGGTAAAGTTACAAGATTTATATATTTTAGTGTTAGTGCAGTAGATTAAGAGTTTTTCAGAAACATAATAATGGGTTAACACAAATATACTGACTGAATGGGAAGATGAAGATATCTTTCAGTCTATTTTGTAACAATTTAGGTAATGTAACAGTAGTTATCTCAGTACCTTGTAGCAAAGCCCTGTGATGCCATAACTTTTAAAAATTAATATTGAGGCCGTATACTGATTCTTTAAGCCATTTTCTAGATAAAAATTAGATACTATTATTAAGTTATAATATTTCAAACTGTGGTACTACATCAAAATGGATTTTAAAATACATACTTTGGGGAGGTTACTACCAAACCATAATTCCTCCTTCCCTGGTAGGAGTGACTGTTTAGGAGTGGCTACCTAGAACAAGCCACAATATTTGTATTCCCTCCTTGGAATCTTTTGCACTAGAGCTGATTTCAGAATGTGAAACTTCTTGACTTGGTAAAATAAGTTCTTTTGTGATAAGAAAGACTAGCGTTTACTTATGGCGGGGAAAAGATGAGAAGAGAGAGTAGTAGAGGTGGCATTTGGGTCCCTGGTTCCATTTATTCCTTTGGTTAATCAACCTTTGTCACAGGTCAGGCTCTCCAAGAAACAGATGCTGAGATGGAGTTAGGAGTACAGAGAATTTATTGAAAATGATTAATCTGTTTTGTCTGATTTGCCTTTCACCATAAAGTTGTCTGAGATTGGTAATATAGTTTGCTAAATCTAGATAGGAATGATTAAGTAATGTTTATTCACTTTAGTAGTTAATCTAACCTCATCAGTGGTAATTAGTAAAGATATTAATGTTTGAATGAATAGACCAATTCTGTAGGGATTTGGTGAGTCTGTGTGTGTGTGTGTGTGTGTGTGTGTGTGTGTACACATACATAGAGCATCCTCCCCCCTTCTAAGAAAGGGAAAAATGTAACTGAGAAATATAATTTAAGTAAATAAAATTAACCATATAAATTATGAAATAATATCTATAGTCCTAATTCTTACATACCAATGAAAAATAACACATTTATTGATATTTTTATGCTGGAAAGTAAACCTATCAGTTTAAAAATAATTTGCTTTCCCCAACTTTTTTTTTCTTCCCAAGTACACCAGGATCCCCAACTTTTTTAGTCATGCTGTGCCATATATAATGAGCCTACCCCACATCATTTACTATTCTTAAATAAGAATGATGGATAATAGAAACTATGTACATACATAATTGAAAAACAAACAATGGAAGGAAGGGAGGGAGGGAGAGGAAGGGTAGGTTGGTGCTGTTAGGTGTGTTGAGTAGGTTTATTCTATTGGTTACTCAAGTACTGTAACCAGCGCTGCCATTAGAGATGTGGTTTTTTCAAAGTGCCAGCAACTCTTGCTAATGTCGTGGACCAAAACCAAAAGGTATAATCATTTATTGATTTACATTTCTGATAAATTCAATGTATGTGGGACTCATTTAACATTTTTGTTGTTAAAATTGAATTATGTTATAAATTGAGATAGTTTTGTAAATGGGTTTTTAATTTTATTGATTAAAATAAAACTTTTTTTTTTTTTGAGACAAAGTTTTTCTCTGTCGCCCTGGCTAGAATGCAGTGGCGTGATCACAGCTCACTATAACCTCCACCTCCTGGGCTCAAGCTATCATCCAGCCTCAGCCACCAGAGTAGCTGGGAGTACAGGCACTCGCCACCACGCCCAGTTAATTTTTTTTTTTTAATTTTTGGTAGAGACAGGGTTTCACTATGTTTCCCAGCTGGTCTCGACTCTTGAGCTCAAGTGACATGCCCACCTCAGCCTCCCAAATTGCTGGGGATTACAGGCGGGAGCCACAGCACTTGACCTAAATGGGCTTTTCAAATTCTCATAGTATCTGTGAGACATTTGAAAGACATGCAGAATACAAGACAATTTCTTTGTGTGTGTGTGTGGAGGACTGTCATGTGCTGTGTAGGATGCTTAGCATTCTCTGTCCTGTTTCATTAAATTCCAGTGGTATCTTTTATTCTTGTGAAACAAGGAAACACTCTCACAAATTTCAAAATACCATACAAAGCTTTCGGAAACACTCTCACAAATTTCAAAATACCATACAAAGCTTTCGGTTGCCCACATTGAGAACTATTGCTGGAGGCAGAAACATAAGCAGAGATTATTTCTACCTTCACGTATCTTCTGGTTTAGCCAGAATACAAACAGTAAGACAGTGTTTCTGCTATGATCCTAGAGCATGAAAGAATACCTAACCCTGCTTGGGGAAATCAGGGAATACTTCATGGAAGAGGTAGTATAATATAAAAGAGCAGGTAGACAAATGGGAAAGGTGACACACAGTGTGAATAGCATCTACAAATGTATGAGGAACCTTGAAAATATTTTTATTTGGCTGCAGCATAGAGTAGATAGGAGAGAACAGCAGGAAATATGAAATAGACAGGACTAGATTTTGTTCAGTAACTTGTATGCTATGTTAGTAGACTTTAATTACATTCTAGAAACTGGAAGGCCTTTGAAGGGTTTTGAACAAGAGAGTAACATGAATAGTTACATACTTCAGAAAGTCATACCAGGCCCAGAATGGAGGATAGATTATACATCATTCTGTAAGCAAGGAGACCAGTTAGGAAGGATTAGCAAAGTTTAGAAGTGAGATGATAAGTACCTGATCTAGGACAGTGGTAGTTGCAGTGGAAATATAAGGGAGAGGACAGATATATTGGTGTCTTTGAGGAATGGGGAGGTGTCGTTAAGTTTCTTTTGCAGCAAGAGTAGTTGCCATTCACACATGGATGGGAATTTTAAACAGCTCAAGTGTGGTGGTGGCTAAGGCAGCTGGAGGGATTGGATTGGCAGGAATGGGGGGATGTGATTAATAAACTTATTTTTAAATATCCTGAGTTTGAGATGCTTGTGGGTCGTTCAGGAAGAACTCTTTAGAAGACACCTGATTATAGGGATATGGAGCTTAAGAGAAAGACTAGACTAGACCATGGCATGTTGTATTGGCTACTCAGGACAGGGTTTCGGTACTGTTTCTGGTAATGGCAGAGCTGTTTGTATTGGACTACCTCTTGCCTATTACAAACTCTATACAAAATATTTTTTTAAAACTTAACTATTTGAAGATATTGGTGAGTGACAAAAAGCAGGAAGAAACTGGAGGGACACTTTAAAAAGAGAACTACAGGGCAGCATTTCTGTTTGTGCTTTTTAACTGAGGGAACTCCCTTCTCTGTAGGACTTGTTACAGCTGAAATGCAAGCAGGAAACTGTAGTCTTAGTGATTCGAAGTTTCAGTATTCTTTGAATAATGAGAATTTTAGTACTCCTAAATAGGATAAACATAAGCCATTTTCTTTATCATTTATTTGGATTCTGGCATTTAATTTAGAATAGAGTTCATCTTTTACAAAGCTGTAGGTAGTATAATCCCATTCTTGAATGTGTGAGAGTATGAAAGGGAGGTTTATACATTAGGCATATAGAAGAATACTCTCTGAAATGATATAATCTCTAGCTGCTCATTATGGGTTTTTTTTTAACTTTATATTTTTGTAATTGAGAATTCTCTTTTACAGTGAATATATATTGTTTTTGGAATTGAATAAGACATCATCTATTTTGAGAGAAAGAAACCTGTTTAGCAGTGGGACCTAATAATTTGATTTACCTTTACAACTTAATGACTTGTTGCAGCATTCTTATTAATGAAATATTAAAAACTTGATATTTTGCTTCAGGAAAATGGGACCAATACTGCTGATCATGTTCGAAATTCCAGTTGGGCAAAAAATGGCTCCTACCAAGGTGCTCTTCATAAAGCCTCTGACGAAGCCACAGAACAAAACATACAAGCTGGTACCCAGGCAGTTTTGCAGGTGGATACTTTTGTGGTTTTTTTAAAAATAAAATAATCATTAAATATTTCAAATATTTAAGTTCAATATTTCAGTATACAGTATACTTTTCACAATATAATAAATTCACTTTTGTCATTATTCCATATTTTTATTTTTTCTTAATTTTAATCACTTAATATATATATTAATAAGTGTTACATATTCTAGAGATTTTTAAATTTTATATAAATTATGTCATGGCATACTGTCATTTGCAACTGATTTTTTTTTCATTAGCCATTCTGTTTTTGAGATTTGTTGTTACTGTATAGCCATAATTCATTTTAACTACTTTGTGGTATTGTACTTTATTTCACATTTTACTTACTAATTTTTCTGTTGATGGCCTTTTGTTTCCAGTTTTTCACTATTCCAGATAGTACTACAGTGAACTTGTTTTTTTTGAGACAGTTTCGCCCTTGCTGCCCAGGCTGGAGTGCAATGGTGCGATCTCGGCTCACTGCAACCCCTGCCTTTCAAGTTCAAGCGATTCTCCTGCCTCAGCCTCTCAAGAATGTGGGATTAAAGGGACCCACCACTACACCTGGCTAATTTTTTTATTTTTTTTATATTTAGTAGAGACAGGGTTTCACTGTGTTGGCCAGGCTGGTCTCAAACTCCTGACCTCAGGTGATCCACCCACCTCGGCCTCCCGAAGTGCAGGTGTGAACCACCGTACCCAGCTGTGGACATTCTTATACATGTATTTTTACACACATCTGGGAAAATTTCCCTAGGGTATATACCAAAAGTGGAATTATTGAGATGTAGGATTTGTACATTTACAACTTTACTATTATCGCCCAATTGTTCTCCAATTTGTCAGAATAATTTACATTCCCTCTAGCAGTGTTTGGGGGTTCTCATTTCCTTATATTCTCCCCCATTACTTGTATTGTCAGATTTTAATTTTTTGCTGGTCCTTTGTATGTGAAATGTTGTCTCTCTTTTTTTTTAAGTTTGTATTTTTCCAGTTTAATTTGCTTTTCCTTCATTAGCACTGAATTTGAGCATCTTTTCTTATATATGAATTCATATGCTTTTCCATTATTCTATTGGGTGTTGATCTTTCTCTTAGTGGTTTGTAGGAGTTCATTATAGTCATTCTTTTTTTTATTTTTTTTTTTGAGATGTAGTCTCGCTCTGTCACCCAGGCTAGAGTTCAGTGGCACAATCTCAGATCACTGCAACCTCTGCCTCCCAGGTTCAAGCAATTCTCCTGCCTCAGCCTCCTGAGTAGCTGGGATTACAGGCACGTGACACTATGTCTGGCTAATTTTTGTATTTTTAGTTGATACGAGGTTTCACCACGTTGGCCAGGTTGGTCTTGAACTCCTGACCTCAAGTGATCCACCTGCCTCAGCCTCCCAAAGTGCTGGGATTATAGGCGTGAGCCACTGCGCCTGGCCAGTCATTCACTTTTTAAATCAAATTGTCCTTCTCAAGGCCACATGTGACCTCTACATTGTTAAATCAGAAGTACATTTTTCAGTGCTAATCCTTGATTTATCAGAACCATGGTTAAAGCAGATTTACGTTTTTCAGTGCTAATCCTGCTTAATTTATCAGAAATGTTTACCTAGTAGATCATCCCTCCCCATTGAAATGCTTCTTTGCCTGACCTCCAGAATACCATCTCCTCCTGCTTCTTCTCACTTCATTGTCCACTTCTCAAACCAGATTCTTTTCACTGATTTTTCTGTAAAGCCCTGACCTCATGTTGAAATGCCCAGGAATCAGTTCTTGAATCTCTTATTCTCTTGTCTCGTCCATTCCCATGGCTTTAAATATCATCTGTATGCTACAGCTTCAGATTTTTATCTGTAGTCTAGGACCTCTCATCTGAACTCTGAATCCTTAACTAAAATATTCAGATATCAACTTGTCGTTTTCACTTGGATATCTAATAAGTATCTCAAATTTGAATGTTCTTTCTGCATTCTTTCTTGTATCATTTATTGGCAACTCTGTTTTTCAGTTTACCTTAATGTCTGTCTAATTTGACGACAAATCGTGTCAGCTCTCCCTTCAAAATATGTACGGAATCGTACTACTGCTCAGCACTTACACTACCTCTTGTGTCAAAGTCTCTATAATCTTTCATCTGTAGTATTGTAACTTTCTAATTAGTCTCCCTGCTTCAGCCCTGCCCACTATCACTCTGGTCTGGTCAGAGGGATTCTGTAAAATGTAAATCAGATTATGTCATCTGCTCAGAACCCTCCAGAGGCTTTCCATTATCCCTATGCAGCAATATGAAAGTCTTTATAATGGTCTATAAGGCTTTACATTGCTCCTCAGAATGTGGTCCATAGACTAGGGCTGACACACAGCATAACTGGAAAACAGAGTAAAAGTTCAGAAAGGAAATATTTAGTATCTCTTGATTCTATTAAAATGTTTACATTTGAATTTTGTCATACTCTTTTTTCATTTCCTTTTTTCTATTCATTTTTTCCCCAATTGATAGTCTTTATTTTTATTTTTTATTCTTCCATAGATTATTGGGGTATCACTGGTATTTGGTTACATGAGTAAGTTCTTTAGCAGTGATTTGTGAGATTTTGCTGCACCCGTCCCCCAAGCAGTATACATTGCACCCTATTTGTAGTCTTTTATCCATTGCCCTCGTCTCGCCATCCCCCCAAGCCCCGAAAGTCCATTGTATCATTCTTATGCCTTTGCATCCTTATAGCTTAGCTCCCACGTATCAGTGAGAACATATGATGTTTGGTTTTCCATTTCTGAGTTGCTTCACATAGAATAGTAGTCTCCAGTTTCATCCAGGTTGCTGCAAATGCTATTAATTTCTTTCTTTTTATGGCTAAATAGTATTCCATTGTCTATATATGCCACAGTTTATTTATCCACTCGTTGATTGATGGGCATTTGGGTTGGTTCCACAATTTTGCAGTGAGTTTTGCTGCTATAAACATGTGTGCAAGTATCTTTTTCATATAATGACTTATTTTCCTCTGGATACATACCCAGTAGTGGGATTGCTAGATCACATGGTAGTTCTACTTTTAGTTCTTCAAGGATTCTCCACACTGTTTTCCATAGTGGCTGTAGTAGTTTACATTCTCACCAGCAGTGTAGAAGTGTTCCCTGATCAGCACATCCATGCCAACATCTATTGTTTTTTGATTTTTTTATTATGGCCATTCTTACAGGAGTAAGGTGGTATTGCATTGTGGTTTTGATTTGCATTTCCCTGATCATTAATGATGTTGAGCATTGTTTTCATATGATTGTTTGCCATTTGTGTATCTTCTTTTGAGAATTATCTATTCATGTCCTTAGTCCACTGTTTGATGGGATTGTTTGTTTTTTTCTTACTGATTTGTTTGAGTTCATTGTAGATTCTGGATATTAGTCCTTTGTCAGATGTATAGATTGTGAAGATTTTCTCCCATTCTGTGGGTTGTCTGTTTACTCTGCTGTTACTTTTGCTGTGCAAAAGCTCTTTAGTTTAATTAAGTCCCAGCTATTTATCTTTGTTTTTATTGCATTTGCTTTTGGGTTCTTGGTCATGAAATCTTTGCCTAATCCAATGTCTAGAAGAGTTTTTCCAGTCTTATCTTCTAGAATTTTTATAGTTTCAGGTCTTAGATTTAAGTCTTTTTGTGTGTGTCATCTGTGATTTATTTCAGTAGTGTTTTGTAGATTTCCTGGTAGAGGTCTTTTGCCTCCTTGATTAGGTATGTTTCTAAGTATTTAATTTTATTTTTTGCAGTTATAATAAAAGGGGTTGAGTTCTTGATTTGATTCTCCACTTGGTTGCTGTTGGTGTTTCTCCCGTTTCATTTCTTAATGAGCTTATTTGGATTTTCTCTCTTCTTTCTTGGTTAATCTTTCTAATGGTCTATTTTATTTATCTTTTCAAAGAATCAGCTTTTTGTTTTATTTATCTTTTGTATTTTTTGTTTGTTTAATTTAGTTCTGCTCTGATCTTGGTTATTTCCTTTCTTCTGCTGGGTTTGGGTTTGGTTTGTTCTTGTTTCTCTAGTTCTGTGAGGTGTGACTTTAGAATGTCAGATTGTGCTCTTTCTGTCTTTTTGATGTAAGTGTTTAGGGCTATGACCTTTCCTCTCGGCACTGCCTTTGCTGTATCCCAGAGGTTTTGATAGGTTATGTCATCATTGTTGTTCAGTTCTATTATATTATTGTGTTGCTATCTCATTTCTTAGTTCTATTAGTAATTTTTTTTTTTTTGGAGACAGAGTTTTGCTCTTGTTGCCCAGATTAGAGTGCAATGGTATGATCTCGGCTCACTGCAAACTCTGCCTCCTGGGTTCAAGCAATTCTCCTGCCTCAGCCTCTCGAGTAGCTGGGATTACTGGCATGAGCCACCATGCTCGGTTAATTTTGTATTTTTAGTAGAGACAGGGTTTCACCATGTTGGTCAGGCTGGTCTCAAACTCCTGACCTCAAGTGATCCACCTGCCTCGGCCTGCCAAAGTGCTGGGATTACAGGCCTGAGCCACTGCACCTGGCTGGTAATTGTTTTATAAATTTGGGAGCTCCAGCATTAGGTGCATATATGTTTAGGATTGTTATATTTTCCTGTTGGACAAGGCCTTTTACCATTATATAATGTGTCTCTCTGTCTCTTTTAACTGCTGTTGCTTTGAAATTTGTTTTGTCTGATGTGAGAATAACTCCCCATGCTCGCTTTTGGTGTCCATTTGCATGAAATGCCTTTTTCCACCCCTTGACTTTAAGTTTATGTGAGTCATTATGTGTTTGATGAGTCTCCTGAAAGCAGCAGATAGTTGGTTGTTGCGTTCTTATCCATTCTGCAGTTCTTTGTCTTTTAAGTGGAGCTTTTAGGCCATTTACATTCAATGTTAATATTAAGATGTGAGGTACCATTCCATTCATTGTGCTATTTGTTGCCTGTGTACCTTGGTTTTTTTGTTTTTGCTTTTTAAATTGTATTTTTGTTTTATAGGTCCTGTGTGATTTATGCTTTAAAAACGTTCTGTTTTGATATGTTTCCAGGATTGTTTCAAGATTTAGAGCGCCTTTTAGCAGTTCTTTTAGTGCTGACTTGGTACTGGCAAATTCTCTCCACAGTTGTTTATCTGAAAAAGACAATCTTTCCTTCATATATGATGCTTAGTTTTGCTGGATACAAAATTCTTAGCTGATAATTATTTTGTTTGAGGAGGCTGGGGACAGGGCTCCAATCCCTTCTAGCTTATAGAGTTTCTGCTGAGAAATGCTGTTAATCTGACAGGTTTTCCTTTGTAGGTTCCTGGTGCTTTTGTCTCATAGCTCTTAAGATTCTTTCTTTCATCTTAACTTAAGATAGCCTGATGACAATGTGCCCAGGCGATGATCTTTTTGCAATGAATTTCCCAGGTGTTCTTTGTGCTTCTTGTATTTGGATGTCTTGGTCTCTAGCAAGGCCAGGGAAGTTTTCCTTGATTAGTCCCCAAAATATGTTTTCCAAGCTTTTAGATTTCTCTTCTTCCTCAGGAACACCAATTGTTCTTAGATTTGGTCTTTTAACATAATCCCAGACTTCTTGGAGGCTTTGTTTATATTTTCTTACTCTTTTTTCTTTGTCTTTGTTGTATTGGGTTAATTTGAAGATTTGTCTTTGAACTCTGAATTTCTTTCTTCTACATGTTCAGTTCTACTGCTGAGACTTTCCAGAGCATTTTGCATTTCAGTAAGTGTGTTCAGTGTTTCCTGAATTTTTTATTGATTTTTCTTTAAGCTATTTATTTCCTTGAATATTTCTCCCTTTATTTCTTGTATCATTTTTTGGATTTCCTTGCTTTGAGCTTTGCCCTTCTCTGGTGTGTCCCCGATTAGCTTAATAAGTAACCTCCTTAATTCTTTTTCAGGTAAATCAGGGATTTCTTCCTGGTTTGGATCCATTGCTCATGAGCTAGTGTGATTCTTGGGGGTGTTAAAGAGCCTTGTTTTGTCATATTACCAGAGTTGGTTTTCTGGTTCCTTCTCATTTGGGTAGGCTCTGTCAGAGGGAAAGTCTAGGACTGAAGGCTGTTGTACAGATTCTTTAGTGCCATGGAGTGTTCTTTTGATGTAGTACTTTCTTCCTTTTCCTATGGATGTGGCTTCCTGTGAGCCAAACCTCAGTGATTATTGTCTCTCTTCTGGGTCTAGGCACCCAGCAAGCCTGTCCAGCTCCAGGATAGTACTGGAGTTTGTCTGCATAGAGTCCTATGATTTGAACTGTCTGTGGGGTCTCTCAGCCATGGATATCAGCAACTGTTCTAGTGGAGGTTGCAGTGGGTGAAATGGACTCTGTGAGGGTTCTTAGCTTTGGTGGTTTAATACTCTGTTTTTGTGTTGGTTGGCCTCTTGCCGGGAGGTGGCCCTTTCCAAAGAGCATCAGCTATGGTAGTATGGAAAGGAACTGGCGGTGGGTGGGACCCTACAACTTTCAAGAGTGTATGCCCTTTGTCTTCGATTACCAGGGTAGATAGGGAAGGCCCATCAGATGGGGGCAGGGCTAGGTGTATCTGAGCTCAGACTCTCCTTTGGTGGGTCTTGCTGCAGCTGCTGTGAGGGATGGGGGTGAGGTTCCCATTTCAATGGAATTGTGTACCTACGAGGATTATGGCTGCCTCTGCTGAGATATGCCGGTTGTCAGAGAAGTTGGAGAAACCCAGCAGTCACAGACCTTACCTAGCTCCCAAGCAATCTGAAGGGCTGGTCTCTCTCCCACTGTGCCTACCCTAACAGCACTGAGTCTGTTTCCAGGCAGTGGGCGAGCAGGGCTTGAGAACTTGCCTCAGGCTACCTGCCTCCCAGTTGTGAAAGGAAAGGGCTTTGGTTTCTTCCCCCACCTGTGGATTCTGCACACTGGATTTGCACCTTCCCTTGAGTTCTGGCCAGGAGGCTTCTTGCCCGGTTCAAATTGTTACAAAGTTCAGCTAGAGACTTCCTTCTCCCTGTGGCAGTTTCCACATGCCTCTGGCTGCCCTCCTAAAGGATCCCTGTAGTACCAGGCAGGAATGGCCTGCCTGGGGACTCAGCAAGCTCCCAGGGCCTTTCCCACTGCTTCTTCTACTCCTGTATTTCCCTTGGCTGTCTAAATTGACTCTGCTCCAGGAAAGGTCAGAAACTTCACCCACAAATTAGACCTTCAGTTTCCCCAGTGAGTGTGTGTTTGGGAGAGGAGGATCTCCCTTTCCCAGCTTCTCTAGTTTGGGCAATCACAGCATTTGGGGTGTCTCCTAGGTCCTGCAGGAGCAGTCCGCTTCCTTCAGAGGGTCTGTGGGTCTTTTGGAGATTTCTGGTTTGTTCTTGCAGTTGTTCTGGAGGTAAAATTCATGATGTGAGCCTCCACACACTGCTCTGTCCATCCATGTTGGAGCTGCAATTTAATTCTGCCTCCTGTCAGCCATGATGATCTCTCTTCTGATCTCTATTCATTTTTAATTATATTTTAAAATGGGATTGATCTGCAAAAGATTGGGGCTGGGGCGGGGGGACCTGTTCTTTCACTACAGGTAGTATGTGAGAAGCTCTGCTCAACATACTCAGGCTGTTTTTCAGCATTATCGCCCACTGTTCTTCCCCTGGTCTACTGCACTCTGTACTCCTTGCTGTTCCTCAAGCATGCTAGGCATGCTCTTACCTCAGGTCTTTTGAACTTGATTTTTTTTTTTTCTGAAATACTATTCTCCCAGATAGGAACATAGCTCCATTTGTCTTTGGAAAAGTCTTTTTCAGTTTGTTGGTGTTTATTCTCTACCACTCACTCTTCCTTTTGTGCTTACTGGGCCCCTCAGATCAATGAGACAAAAGTGAGCACCCTTGTCTTATTCTTGGCTTTTTGTGATGTTTCTCAAGTTCTGTTACTATGTATACATTTTTTATGCTTTTTGATAAATGTTCTTTTTTATATTAATGAATGTTTGCTTTTTTCTTAGTTTTCTAAAAATTGTTTTTAATCATGAGTGTTGAATACTTTTTCTGCATACATAGTGATGATCATACTTTTTCAATTTTAATCTTTTGATGGGATACAGTAATAGATTTTTCTGATGGAATATTTTATCACCAAAACAGATACACAAACGTAAAAATAAGTAAGAAAAAGAAGATAAAATGTTTTGAATAGTTCATTCAGAAAATTCTTCCTGGTTTAGATGTCATCTTTTATCCTAAACTATGTGTATTTATTCATTTTTTTTTTCAATTTATTAAAGCTTCTCAGTTTAGAAATACTGTTTTTTAGGCCATGTGCAGTGGCTCACCCCTGCAATCTCAGCAGTTTGGGAAGCTGAGGTGAGCGGATCACTTAAGGTCAGGAGTTCGAGACCAACCTGGCCAATATAGCAAAACCCCACCTCTAGTAAAAATACAGAAATTAGCCTGGCGTGGTGGCACACATGCCTGTAATCCCAGCTGCTTGGGAGACTGAGGCAGGAGAATCACATGAACCCGAGAGACAGAGGCTGCAGGGAGCGGAGGTCCTACCACTGCACTCCAGCCTGGGTGACTAAACAAGACTCTGTCTCAAAAAAAAAAAAAAAAAGAAATACTTTTTTTGTACTTGGTTTATTTTCTTTAGGTATCTACTGTTTACATTTGTCTAGATAAACATAAAAATAGAAAGGTTTAATGAGTTTACATTTCAGTTATTAAGCTCATGGTAGAATTAACCCACAGTGGGATCAGCATCTGATTCTCTTTGAATACGAAATTTGCCATTGAAATTCCTTTGTGAATAGCTAATGATTTCTTTTGTCTTAGGTGTTCATTATAAACTCATCAAATATATTTCTCCTTGAACCTGCAAATGAAATAAAAAATCTTCTGGATGAGCACACAGATATGTGTAAACGCATTCTTAATATTTATCGGTACATGGTTGTACAAGTATCAATGGACAAAAAGACTTGGTAAAAAAATTTTTATCCTCTGTGTGTGTGTGTGTGTGTGTGTGTTATTGTGTGAGAAATAGTGTCTGTGAAGAGGACTAATTTACAGTATTATAAGGGCTCCTATTACTGAGTAAAATATAAAATTAATCATAGTGACAGTAGTTCCTTTCACCTTATCTGAAACGTCTTTGACCAGACTTCTACAAGACCCCTTGGACTACCTTGCTGAAGTGAGCATATAATGGCCTCATCCTCCTCAACCCCTAAGGAATGAATACATGCATGCAAACACATATGAGTAAATGAAATTTACACATGTGTGAATGAGTGAATGAATAAGTAAATGATTGACTAAATATGTGAATGCCTGATTCCTTCATCTGGCATTCAGAGCTGTATACAGTCAGGCCCTGCCTAGTTTTCCTGTCTGAAGTCTAACCTCCAGCTTGCAGGATAAGATACTGCTTCCCAGCTTTATCAAGTTGCTGTTCCCTGAGCACCTCCTGAACTCTCCTTTAGAACATCTAATTCTGCCATTTTTCCTGTTGTCACCATAACTGTCCATTAGATTCACCTTCCTGTTTCTACATATCCTTACTTAAAGTTTTTTCTTCACTTGTTTCCATTCTATATTTGTACTTCTGTATATTTCTTGTGAAAACTGTCTTGATCCCTAAAATATTTGTATAAATGTCTGTTTACTACCATAGAACTGAGAGCCCCTAGACAGTATATACTGGTTGTCTTTTTTTTAATATTTACCACATTTCTTAGTATAGTATGTTATATATTGTTGGTGCTCTATAAATATTTAATTGATTGGAAAAATAGACCTTTTGGGGAGATGGGAAAGCAGTTCTGCAGTGTTTGTAAAAATGAAATGTTTATCATAAAATTCAAACAAAAGTTTAAAAAAGGAAAAAGCTCAGAGGTTCACTCTCTGGAGATGGTAGTGATGTTTATCCTTTGGTGAGTATCTAGCTCATCAAATCACACACACACTTGTATAGTATTATACCATATATATGTACCATAATTTTCTTAACAAGTCTTCTACTGATGGATATGTAGTTATTTCTCTTTGTTTTGGGGCAAAGAGAGGACAATGAACATTCTTGTACATATGTTGTTTTCCTCTACATGTAGCAAAACATAAATTAGGCATATGCTTTGACTAAGTACTCCTAATTTTTTAAGAAATAAGACTACTTAGTCAAAGCATATGTCTAGTTTATGTATAAAATGGCTTTATATTTTGAAAAAATTCTTTACTAACAGTATTAATAGAATTGCATGTAGAAGTAGTTATAATTATTAACATGTTTAGTACACATCTTTGTGCCAGATAGCTTTGTAAGCACTTTACACATACATATTCTTACTTAATTCTTACAGCACCCTAGGATACAGATAATATCTCTGTTTTACATGGGATAATTCTTAGGCACTGGGAAGTTAAGTAATTTGCCCCTGTTCATACAGCTATTGAACAGTGGATAGAGATTTGGACTATGGTTTTTCTGACTTCAGAGCCCAAGTTATTAGCCAGTAAATATACCACATTGGACTATTCTTTTGTTAGTCCTTTTTTTTCCTTCTATGTACTTTGAATCGTTGATGAGCCAGATTATACTGACAGACTTGCTATGTAAAAAACAATTTTAGAATTTTCCCCTAATTTTTTAACTTCCCTTGAGGTAACAGCATTTTGGGAGATTTTTCATATATTTTACATTGAATGTTTATATGGAGAGAGAGACGGTTTCACTATGTTGCCCAGGCTATTCTCAAGCTCCTGGGCTGAAGTGATTCTCCCCCTTTAGCCTCTCAAAGTACTGGGGTTACAAGTGTGAGCCACCACACCCGGCCAGAATTTGTAAAACTTTATTAATTAAAATCATTTTTATTATATTACAAAGTGAAAAGATTGTACGATTTATGAGTGAGTTATGCTTTGACAACAAATCAAATAAAATTTTTTTGGAAAATCTATGCTTTATTGCATTTGTAGTTGATTTCAAATAGCTTTTTAGTTCATGTAGCTAAGCTAGAAGCATAAAGGTTACAAAAGTGGCACCTTTGATTTTTATTCTGTGAATGAATGCATGTATTTGTTTGCTAATACATCCAGGATATTTTTAATGTAGTGATATTCTCAGAAGAACCATGACATCTAGATCTGGGATCTGTTGCTGCCCCTGCCACATTTCTCACAGTGACTGTTGCACATATCACTATGCCTGGAATGGACCTGCAAAATGACCAGAAAAGAGGAGGCTGTGGTAGGGGATTGGGCCGATAGCTGTACACCCAACTGAAAGTCCCTTGTTAGCCTCTTTTTCATATGTGGTTGAATCAAATTTTGAAATACCAGTTCAAATAAGGTAGCTTTATGGTTTTAATAATAAGCATCTAAGAGAAAGAGGCAAAGTAGGGATAATCATAGAATTGGCTTAACTTGCAGTACAGACAAAAAAATTAAAGATTAAAAAATGGCATAATGAAAAGAACGGAAAGAGACAATAGAGTAATGATCTTGATTAATTATCAAGCTATTTTTTTTTTTGGAGTCAGAGTCTTGTTCTGATGCCCAGGCTGAAGTGCAGTGGTGCAATTATAGCTCACTGTAGACTCAAACTCCTAGGCTCAAATGATCCCCCCACCTCCACCTCCTGAATAGCTGAGACTATAGGCATGTGCCACCACACCCAGCTAATTTTTTTTTTTTTAAGAGACAAGTCTTGTTATGTTGCCCAGCCTTTGTGATCTGTTAATTAAGATGTCATGTAATTTTTTAAATTGAGCTTGATATGATTCTGGTATATATTCTTGGTGTATATTCTGCATATTATAAAGATAGATTTGATTGGTTTTTATATAGTTATTCTCCATATTATAAAGATGGATTCAATCATATTCTATCTGGACAGAACTATATTGGGTATATGAGTGTTCTTCACACAGCTTCTTAAGATTGCTACTTAATTTGTGGTTAGAGAGACAGGAGCATTCTCCACATTATCACTATCCAATTCCTCAGGTTTTTATTTGATGAGAGGATATTGTGGCTGATAAATGATTTTAAATGATTGATGTAGATCTATAAAATGGAATTTTAATTTTTAATATTTAAGGAACTAAAAATTTGAAGTTGTCTTTCTAAGATGTTTGATATTTGAGTTTTTATAAAAAGTATATATATATATGCAAGAAAGAAACATTAATCAATCTTTTTATTTTAAGGGAACAGATGCTGCTTGTGTTGCTCAGAGTCACGGAATCTGTACTGAAGATGCCATCACAAGCTTTTCTACAGTTCCAAGGGAAAAAAAATATGACCTTGGCAGGTCGACTTGCAGGACCACTTTTCCAGGCAATAAAAATAAATAAATAGATGAAAAGCTGGATAGATAAGTTTTTTGCTTGTTTTTAAAAAATTCTTTGATCCCTGAACTTGTTACTGGGAATAATAATGTTTTAAATCAGAGATTATTTCTTATTTTTTAAGGGATCTTTTGTAGCTCTAACTTAAAAGTTGCTCATCTAAGGGAGCTATTTGCCATACATACAGCCTAGTATAAGAGTGGAGGTAATATCAGGTCTGTGAACAAAGTGTTTTAATAGGCTAATGATATTTATTTTACTCGTGTGGTTGCAAAAGCTGGTGGTGTTTTAAGGGTAATGGCCTGACTGCTTTATGAGTTTCCATATCTCTGGGACTGCTAGGAAAAACTGTCTTTTTGTGTTGTTCTGTAATAATGAAAAAGTAGTAAATAATCAAGATTGATTCTTATGCTTTTTTTTTTTAAATAAGACTTTATTATCCTCTCTTCTCAACTGGTGGTAGTGTGATTACACAGGAATTCCATATTGTGTTTTCTTAATCTGAGGATAGAGTGCTGACTTTAAATGTATTACGGATTCTTTGAAAAATAGAAAACAAAATATTTTTTAAGATGATACATGAAATACAAATACATGATTCTTAATGTCAAAGGTAAAAGCTGTCTCAGATCTAATTCTTGGCCATGAGTATAACCATTTAAATTGATAGGAATTTTTTTTTTATATATATATTAGCCATTTACCTAAAATTATGTGCTGGTATTGAACAGTCCTTTAAAACCAGCTACATGTATTATCTGAACTCCTCCTAACTTCATTAGCCTTTTTTTTTTTTTTTTATTCAAGTTTCCCCATTGTTAGAGCTAACCCAGTGGTGGGAGCTACGGGAAGATAATTTTTTATCTTGCTATGTGAAACAACTTTTTTTTTGTAGTGTGAGTATTAAAGATAGATTGGGAGGTCACTAGTTACTACAATTCTGTATCTCAACTCTGTTCATTTTCATCTTTACATTTCAAGTGTAAACTTGTGTGAATTCCTTTCTACATGTTGTAGAATTAAGCTTTTAAGAACCTTTTTATTTTATGACTTGTTTTTTCAGTCAGAGGACATAACTTTAGTAGAAATCCACAAAATCTCAGGGGATACTGGCTAATGAGTTTCTACCCTTTTATGAATTTTTTCATCCTGTGATCAGATTTATTACAGAATGCTTTTGTCTGTTGTCTTTAAAATGGAATTTAATTTCAACCTTTAGTTTACATATAAATTTTCAGCAATACATTTTATTAAGTTAAATATGTCTCTAGTATGTAGTTTTTTTTTTTTGTGAGACAGAGTCTCACTCTGTAGCCCAGGCTGGAGTGCAGTGGTGTCATCTCTGCTCACTGCAACCTCCACCTCCCGGGTCCTGGTTCAAGCAATTCTTGTGCCTCAGCCTCCCGAGTAGCTGGGATTACAGGCACACACCACCATGTCCAGCTAATTTTTGTATTTTTAGTAGAGACAGGGTTTCACCATGTTGGCCAGGCTGGGCTTGAACTCGTGACCTTGTGATCCGCCCACCTTGGGCTCCCAAAGTGCTGGGATTACAGGTGTGAGTCACCACGCCCGGCCATGTTGTTTCCTTATATTATTCAAAAACATTTTCTAGTTGTAGTTAGTCATTTCCATCCATAATTTGGGAACGTAGGTTTTGGCTTTATAGTTCAGTAACTCAACATTTTCAACACTTAAAAGCATGGAGACTATTTTTTAAACAGCATTTATTTAACATTAATGTAATGCAGCATAATAGACAGCTATAAATTTAAGGAGATTTCTTTTTAGTTTAAATTGCTGGGTGTTGGAAGTTGGCAGTTGTTGAAATGAAATTTATATAGATTCTAGTGATTGCATGAATTACTTTTACAAGTATCTATTTTAAAAAGCATGCAATTCTGAATTTTGCTTGTTTTAAGTAATTTTTTAAGAATTAAGTGTCTGATTTTGAAGTCACCAACTGAACACATTTTATTGTTATTTCTGATATTTGCCTTTATAGACCCTTATAGTTGCCTGGATCAAAGCAAACCTAAATGTGTACATCTCCCGAGAACTTTGGGATGACTTACTGTCAGTATTGTCATCATTGACCTATTGGGAAGAGTTGGCCACTGAGTGGTCACTGACTATGGAGACATTAACTAAAGTTTTAGCTAGGAATTTATATAGTTTGGATCTCAGTGATTTACCATTGGATAAACTGAGTGAACAGAAACAAAAAAAGCACAAAGGGAAAGGTAAGAATTGTTCATAGAGATGCTCTATATAAATTTGTTTAAATAATTGAGTCAGAGAAAACCATTCCAGGGAGAGGGGTGAGGGTGAAATAAGTAATTTAGAATCTTAAATATTTTATTTTTAAGAATTAAACAAAATGAAAATGTATAAAAAACCAGTTCTTTTTATCATAAGCAGTTTTTTGTTAGAACTGAGAAGGTAGTTTCATGTTACTCTATTTAAAATGTATATAATAATTATTTTAAAAATTGTTTTTGAAAGCACTTAGTTTTAACTAAACGCAAACATTCCCTAGACGTGAAATATGTACCTGTCTAATGTTAAAAGGGGGTGGGGCAGTAATGTAATGATTATCTCATTAATATATGTTTTTAAAATCCTCAGTTTGTTAGTATTTTGCTTTTTTTTTTTTTTTTTGAAACAGGGCCATACTCTGTTGCTTAGGCTAGAGTGTAGTAGCATAATCACGGCTCACTGCAGCAGCTACCTTCCAGGCTCAAGGCATCCCCCAGCCTCAGCTTCCCAAGTAGCTGGGACTACAGGCATATGCCACCATGCTCAGTGAAATTTTTTTGTTTGGATTTCTTATAGAGACATGGTTTTACCATATTGCCCAGGCTAGTCTTGAACTCCTGGGCTCAAACAATCTGCCCATCTCCACCTCCCAAAGTGCTGGGATTACAGGTGTGAGCTACTACACTCAGCCAGTATTTTGCATTCTTAAAAATTAGTTGCTAGCTAGAGATTACATTTAAGTCACATTTCATGCTTAACCTTTTGTCCAGGGTATTATGTGCTCAGACTACTTTTTCCTGGACTATATTTCTCAAATGGCTATTATTGGCAGGTTAGAGATTTATGTTTAACCACCACCACAGGATGGGTTTTGTTTAGCTCATTTTCTGTCTTTTTTTCTTGTCTGTATGTTTCATTTTTATTCCAAAGCAAGTGGGTGGCAGATCATTTCTAACACTTTATTGCTAATGGTATAATTTAAAAATTCTGTTATCAGTTTTGGAATATGTTTTATATATAAAGTGAAGCTCTTAAAAGCCTTACAGTACACAGTGTTTTATCTCACTACTTTATAATTTATTAGTGAGCAAATGTAAGAATCTGAGACAAGGTAGCACATATAACTTGAAGATATTATTGATCAAGTAACAGTATATTGAGATTGAAAATCTACATTTTTAGGAGTTGGACATGAATTTCAGAAAGTTTCAGTTGACAAGTCATTTTCTAGAGGATGGAGTCGTGATCAGCCTGGCCAAGCCCCAATGAGACAGAGGAGTGCAACAACCACTGGTTCTCCAGGAACCGAAAAGGCGAGGAGTATAGTACGGCAAAAAACTGTTGGTATGTACTCTTTAAAATCATGAGAATGGTACAGGGTACTATGTTTATAGTCCTTAATAACAATTTATATCAATGTGTCATTTTCTTACTAGGTTGATTATTGTTATGAAATTAAAAACTTCTTTAGCAAAGCCTTTTTTCCAGAAGTACTCAGAGTCTAGTGATATGCTATGTTGTCCCTTTATGCTATTAAGATTTATTAGACATTATTTTTATGTGGTTTATTTTACTGTAGAGAGTCCTACTTTTAAAATGTTATTTTACAGAATTGAAGAAGTAGAACTGTGATTCGCTTTACAGAATTCAAGCATTAACTGGTATAGTTTCTATTAAAGGAATTTACTCACAAATATGGAAAATTAGGATAGCTGATGTTCAGTGCTACAATTATATAGTTGATTAGTTTCACAAACTTCCAACAAGAATCTCATTTTCTCTACTGACAGACAGCTGAGGCCAACGTGGAGTCTATTACTGAGTTCCTTGCTGCTTTTAACAAAAATGGAAGAAAGTTCTATAATCTGGGAAATAGCAACAAAGGAACAATGTTGGGAACAATTTCTGGGCATAAAATCGCACAGGATGCTGTGGAATTAGCTACAATCTCATTCCTTTTTCTCAGAGGTTTATAAATGGGTGAATTATAGTAGGACGAGTATTGCAATGAGAAACAAGAAGGGCTTTTTCCTAATTTCTTTTCTTATTCTCTTTGATCACTGAAAGCTAGGTAACCGGGGCAATCTACCAAACGTTTCTAGGCTTTTTTGAAAAGAGAGATCTCACTCTTTTGCCTATGTTGGTTCACAGCTCACTGAGGCCCTGGACTCCTGGGCTCAAAGTGATCCTCTTGAGTAGCTACGACTATAGGCACATGGCACCATGCCACGGTAACTTTATTTTTGTAGAGACAGGGTCTTGCTATGTGCCCATGCTTGTCTTCAACTTCTGGCCTTAAGCAGTCCTCTCACCTTGACCTCCCAAAGTACTGAGATTATAGACGTGAGCCATGGCACCCAGCCTTTTCTAGGCTTCTTAAGTACTTTATCTGTGTAGTGAGAATGATAATACTGCTCATTCCTGAAACAAAATTGCCTGAAGTTGTTCCAGGGTTTACAATCTATGCTTCTATGAAAAGAGAATTTTCCATGGGAATGTATCTGTATTTAATGGTAATCAGTGAAAAACACTATTAATCTTAAAGAAATTTAAAGCCATTATTGTAAGGATACATCTTCTATAAAAAGATAGGTTCTAAAATGTTAAGAATTATGGTTTGATAGTTCTAAAGTGTTACGAATTACGGTTTGAAAGGAAGAAACAACTAGAAAGAAAATTAGAGATTAAAGAATTTAAAAGAATTAAAATACATGGTTAATGTAAAATCCTATAAAAGGATCACATATTGAGAATTGTCTTATGCTTTTAAAATAAGGATAGAATTACATTGATGCTAGAAGAGTAAGACAAGATGTAAGGAAAGAAGGTGTTGTAGTATTAAAATGAATATAATGGGAATTTTGCCATAAAATTACTTTTGGAATCCTAAGGAAAATGATTATATTTGAAATGTCTTTATTTATTTTATATTAATGTCACATTTATAGAAAATATTTGTGTATTAAGAAAAAATTGTTCTTTTAAGTATAAATTTTTATTTTATTTAAATCCAGTCTTTTTTTAAAAAGGCATATTTTTTTTTTCTGATTATAGCAATTTATGCTTAGTGTAGAAAGTAACATTTAGGGAAGCCTAAAGACCCATTAGCTGTATATTGAAAAGTAATCATTGTTAACATGTTGGCATATATCTTTGTAGTCTTACATAGCGTGTAATGAGTAAAATATTCTTGTTGACTTCATAGCTCATGGTGATTACTTTCTAGTTGTACTAATGTCAAAACAGTCTTGTCTGAACTGAACAAGCCTATCAAAGTTAAAGCATTAAAAATTTCTTAAAGGTGCCTGCATAAAGTTATAAATACAAAAAGAAGCAGCAGATTAAATTGGATTGTTCTTTGGGCATATATATATTTTTAATTTTTAACATTAATTTTTTTTTGTCTGAGATAGAGTCTCACTCTGTCACCCAAGCTAAAGTGCAGAGGTGCAGTCTTGGCTCACTGCAACCTCTGCCTCTCAGGTTCAAGTGATTCTCCTGCCTCAGCCTCCAGTAGCCGGGATTACAGGCATATGCCACCACACCCAGCTAATTTTGTATTTTTAGTAGTGATGGGATTTCGCCATGTTGGCCAGGCTGGTCTTGAACTCCTGACCTCAAGTGATCCACCTGCTGCAGCCTCCTAAAGTGCTGGGTTTAATGTTAATTTTTCCAGCCTGGGCAACATGGCAAAATTCTGTCTCTACTAAAATACAGAAAAAAGTTAGCTGGGTGTGGTAGCGCATGCCTGTAGTGCCAGCTACTTGGGGGACTGTGGTGGGAGGATCTCTTGAGCCCAGGAGGTTGAGGCTGCAGTGAGCTGAGATCACACTGTTTCACTCCAGCCTGGATAAAAAAGTAAGACCTTGTTTAAAAAAACACAAAAACAAAAAACACAAAAACCATCAATTTTTTGTGGTTTTGTTTGTTTGTTTGTTTTGGTTTGGTTTTTTTTTTTTTAGATGGAGTCTCGTTCTGTTGCCCAGGCTGACGCGATCTCAGCTCACTGCAACCTCCGCCTCTGGGTTCAAGCAATTCTCCTGCCTCAGCCTCCTAAGTAGCTGGGACTACAGCCATGTGCCATCACACCTAGCTAATTTTTGTATTTTTAGTGGAAACAGAGTTTTACCATGTTGGCCAGGCTGGTCTCAAACTCCTGACCTCAGGTGATCCACCCACCCTGGTCTCCCAAAGTGCTGGGATTACAGGCTTGAGCCTCTTTGCCCAGCCTTTATGTTCTTCATGAATGTACGTGGTTGAAAATTTAGACTGTGATTAAGTATATACATTGTAGTAAGTCTCCTTCATTGCTATTCCCCACCCTCCCATTTCACCTCACAAGAGGCAACCACTGTTACTAGTTTCTTGAGCATTCTAAAGATATGTTATGTCTATACAGGTATATAGCATAATGTATACAATCTTCTGAATCATGGATTTACACATGTGAATGAAAAAATATTCTTAAATACTCACTATGGAATTGCTGTTCTAAGCATTAAGGATATAGTTGTGAACAAAGCAAGTAAATTCCACTGGAGCTGACAATTCCAGTTTTGGGGAAGACATATAATAATCAGATAAACCAATAGACATGTCAGGAGGTAGTAAAATTACAAAGAAAAGTCAGTCGGGATAAAGGAATAGAAAGTATTGGCACTAAGGACATAGGACTGTTTTAGATAGGAAGGTCAGGAAAAGCTTATCCTATCCTAAAAGAACAAAGACCCGAATGGGGAAAGTGCATTCCAGGCAGAAGGAAAAGTAAAAGTCCCAGAGCTAGGAATGCGCTCTAGGGCTTTTGGGTGTTTGAGGAAAAGTAAGGAAAGAAGAGAATGTTAGATGATGAAGTCAAGCTATAATAATATATCTTAAGGATTATTATAATAAAAAAAATGTTGGCCAGGCATGGTGGCCCACACCTGTAATCTCATCACTTTGGGAGGCTGAGGCAGGAGGATCACTTGAGGCCAGGAGTTCGAGACCACCCTGGACAACTTGATAAAACCCCATCTCTACTAAAAATACAATAATTAGCTGACCATGGTGGTGCACACCTATAGTCCTTAGTCCCAGCTACTTAGAGAATCACTTGAACCAGGATGTGGAGGTTGCAGTGAGCCAAGATTGTACCACTGCTCTGAGCAGAGCAAGACTCTGTCTCAAAAAAAAAAAAAAAAGAAATTGAACTTCCTACATCATAACTACATGGACGTACTATAATTTAATCTATGTCCTAAAGATACATATACATTTTATAATTTTGTGCTATTAAAAATGGTATAGAAGCTGGGCGTAGTGGCTCACACCTGTAATCCCAGCACTTTGGGAGGTCAGGGTGGGCAGATCACGAGGTCAAGAGATCGAGACCATCTTGGCCAACATAGTGAAACCTCGTCTCTACTAAAATACAAAAAAATTAGCTGGGCGTGGTGGTATGCACCTGTGGTCCCAGCTACTCGGGAGGCTGATGCAGGAGAATTACTTGAACCTAGGAGGCAGAGGTTGCAATGAGCCGAGATCGGTCACTGCACTCCAGCCTAATGCCTGTCAACAGAGTGAGACTCTGTCTCAAAAAAAAAAAAAAAAAGAAAAAGAAAAAATGGTATAGAATAGGCCAGGCATGGTGGCTTGCCCCTGTAATCCCAGCACTTGGCGAGGCCAAGGTTGGCAGATCACCTGAGGTCAGGAGTTCAAGACTAACCTGGCTAACATGGTTAACCCTGTTTCTACTAAACACAAAAAGTTAGCTGGGCATGATGATGCGCACCTATAATCCCAGCTGCTCGGGAGGCTAAGGCAGGAGAATCGCTTGAACTCGGGAGGCGGAGGTTGTAGTGAGCCAAGATCGTGCCGTTGCACGCTAGCCTGGGAAACAAGAGTGAAACTATGTCTCAAAAAAAAAATTAGTGTAGAATATACTTATGTGTTCTCCTATACTTTGTTTATATATGCAAGTATATCTATAGGTTAAATCTGTAGAATTTGAAATTAATTTGCCCTCTAAAGAGAGGAACCTTTGTAACCTTAATAGATTTAAGCAAGGATCATCAGTAGATACCAAAAATATTAAGTAAAGGATTGCTTGGAAAGAGGATATTCACTTGTTGCAAAGGATTATCTTACAGATTATTTATATTTGCAGTGAATAAATGTACCTTTACAATGGAGGAACCTGGAATCCACCCTGTATACCTAACTTCTAGTTTATAGTATATGTCCTAGATAGAAGAACAAATTAAATGACTCTGAAAGAAAATAATTAAAACTAGAATTTACTGCATTTTATGAGACAATTGGCCTAGATTCTTCAAAAACACAGTATCATTTTTAAAAGTTGAGGTGGGCTCTGTTTTAGGTTCAAGAGACAGTAACCAAATACAATAAATGAACTCTGATGGAATCCTGGTTTGAAAAACATTATAAAAACTATTTTGGGGATAACTTGGTAACTTTGAATATGGACTGAATATCAGATGATGTTATGGAATTTTTGTTAATTTTCTTTGGTATAATAATGGTGTTGGTATATAGGAGGGTGATCTTACCTGTAGATGAATCCTGAAATATTTAGGGATAAAGACTCATGGTATCTGCAACTTACTTTCAAATACTTCAGCAAAAATGCACACACAAAAAATAAAGCAAATATGGCAAAATGTTACACAGTTGAATCTAGGTGGAGGTATACCTGTTTACGTTGCAATAGTCTTTTTCCTTTTTCTTTTTTTTTGAGACGGAGTCTCGCTTTGTCGCCCAGGCCGAAGTGCAATGGCATGATCTCGGTTAACTGCAACACCTGCCTCCTGGGTTCAAGTGATTCTCCTGCCTCAGCCTCCCCAGTAGAGTAGCTGGGACTACAGGTGTGCACCACTATGCCTGGCTAATTTTTGTATTTTTAGTAGAGACGGGGTTTCACCATGTTGGCAAGGCTGGTCTCGAACTCCTCACCTTAAGTGCCCTCCTCTGCCTCCCAAAGTTCTGGGATTACAGGTGTGAACCACCTGCACCTCACCATCTTTTAATTTTTTCTTTGTTTGAAAATTTTCTTAATAAAAAATTGAGAAGAAAGAGGCTTTTTAAAAAGCCATTAGATGACTTGTATTGCCAACAACATAGTGAACTTTATATTCTGGAGCTGTTGGATATTCTTGTTAGCATCTTGTTGCACCACTGGTTTGCAAATAGAGAAACCTCTAAGACTCTCCTTACTCACTTCTTTGACCAAAATAAACAAAACTATGAGCAGAAAATGGAGTGATGAGCAGTAAGCACACTGGAAAAGTGGAGTAATCTTGAAGCAAATTGCTGATAATCACTTCTGGAATCCAGACTAAGACCTGAACAGGCTTCAAGGTTGGAGGACTGAATTGAAGACTTCCACGTTAAACTGGTGATCTTGACCAAGGATACGAGTTGATTTCAGGTCAGTAATGCTTCCTGGCAGTTGGTACAAGCAAACACAAATTACCTCTGGAGTAATACACTCTCCATTAGGCCTCCAGAAATTCCACAGATTAAAATCAACCAAATATGAGTTCACAAAGATTATTCAATGAACATGGAAATGAATTATGTAAATGAGTTGGCAAAAAAGAGAGAGATTTAGATTCCTTAAGATGTTAAACCCTACTATTGGAATAAAATAACCAATTTTATAACCAATAAAATAACCAGACTATAAAATAACCATATTTGAAATGTTTAAAGAAGAAAATGATCAACTCATTAAAATGATTTAAAAGAACCATATAGAACTTTGAGAATTAAAAATATAATTGCTGGGAAAAAAAAGCAAGATTAAGCAACACATAAGATATAAATAAAGAGAGAATCAGTGACTTGGATTAGAAATTTGAGGAAATTACCAGGACATTGAGATGGGAAATATGAAGGAGAGGGTAAGAAATTGGTAGAACAGGATGAGAGGGTCTGATGTGTCTATTTGGAATACCAGAAGGAAAGAATGAAGAAGAGGCAGCATTTCAAGAAAAACAGAGAGCTAATGAAAGCTATGAGTCTATAGAAACAGAAGCACATAATATAACAAGTAAATAGAAACCCATATTTAAACACACTGCAGTGACATAGCAGAATGGAAAGATAAAGAAAAGAACATATAAGCTACAAAGAGAAAAAATATGTAATCTGCAAGAGAAAACAGTTATGCTGAAAACAGTGTTCTCAGCACCAATAATGGAAGACAGAACAGCAGGGTAATCTTCAAAGTGCTAAGGAAAAATAACTATCATTATAGAATTGTGTACTGACCAGACTTTCAAAATTGAGGGTAAAACAAAGACAAAAGCTTAATTTGCTATGAATTGACCTTCATGAAATAACTTCTAAAAGAATATGTCAGCAAAAAAAAATTACCCCAGAATTTAAGTCTGAGATGCAGGAAGGATAAATGATCAAAGAAAATGGTAAGTGTATAGGCAAATCTAAATATTATTTGAATACAGTAATTTTGGAATTAAAATGAAGGATAGAATTTAAATACTGGTCATTCATAATACATAGTTTAGGAAGAGTTTAGTGAGAGTAGAAATATTCTCAAATCCTTATCTTGTTCAGGGTGAGGTAGAGAGCTGGTGTTAGTGCATTAACTTTAGACTTTACAAATACAAAGGAAAAAGACAGCCCAATTACAAATGGACAAAATGCTTGAATGAACATTTCTCTAAAGAAGATACACAAATGGCCAACAAGCACATGCTGAAAACACTATCTCAGAGAAATGCAAGTGAAAATCACAATAAGATACCACTTTACACCCACCCACTAAGCTGGCTATCGTTTATCAAAATATGAATAATAAGTGTTGATGAGGATGTCGAGAAATTAGAATCCTTATATATTACTAGTGGGAATGTAAAATGCTACAGCCACTTTGGAAAACACTCTGGAAATCAGTTCCTTTAAAGTTAATTTATATGACCCAGAAATTCCATTCACATGTATATATCCAAGAGACTTGAAGAGTGGCTGCTCTCATCAATTTTTTTTTTTGAGATGGAGTCTTGCTCTGCCACCCAGGCTGGAGTGCAGTGGCATGATCTCGGCTCACTGCAGCCTCTGCCTCCTGGGTTCAAGCAGTTCTCCTGCCTCAGCTTCCCGAGTAGCTGTAATTACAGGAGCCTGCTACCATGCCTGGCTATTTTTTAAAATTTTAGTAGAGATGGGGTTTCACCGTGTTGGCCGGGCTTGTCTCAAACTCCTGGCCTCAAGCAATCTACCTGCCCCTGCTTCCCAAAGTGCTGGCATTACAGGCGTGAGCCACTGTGCCTGTCCTGCTCACATCAATTTTACATACTTGTCAAAATAATTTTTAGTCTGAAGTGCAGTTTACTTCCTATTCTCAAAAAGTTCATGACCTTCTGAGACTGACAAATTCATAATCCATATGCTATAGTAGTATTTTAGTATTGGGACCAATCTGATTTATTTTAATGGATTTTTCTGGTATAATTTCTCACTTTCTGCTTTTGCTTGTTGTATGTAAAAGCTGAAAAAGAACTGAATAATCCTGTAAACATGAAGAACTTTAGATTTGGCCTTGTCATTGAGAAGGGGAGTAACTTGATAAAACTGTTTAAGAGATTAATTTGGAAATGTTGAGTACTATGAATTTAGGAAGAAACTAATGGAATCAGAAGTGGGTGGCTTTATTAATGTATCAAGACCATGGGTGAAGGATGAACAGTGGGGATAGAGAATAACCAAGTTGCCCAAGCCAGAAAATTGGGAGTTAGCTTCAGCTCTTATCTCTTTTCTAAATCCCCAAACTCTTGATTGAATGACTATATCCTGATGATTATATCTTGAGCTAAGCATCTCTCACCTTTCTTCATGTTACATTTCCACTGCTGCTATCTGGGTCTGTTTGCTGCAAGAGTTTCCTGACTTCCCTGCATCAGTTTTTCACAGCCTTCAGATCCATTTTCTACCTTCATGTCATAGTGATATTAAGAATAATTTCAAATTGATGTAACTTTGCTTATATTTTTCTGTGGTCTTTTATTGCTGTTGGGATAAAATTGAAAATATTACCATGGTTTTATAAGGCCCTGCATGATTAGGCCTCTGCCCACTTTTCCAATCTTATTTTATTCCTTTCTCCTTTGCTCTTTACCTTTGACCTTACTAGACGTCACTTGTTAAAGTAGTCAGAGAAGAAAATTCACCAACCTTGAGTTTTAGATCCAGCTTATTTGTCCTTCAGAAGTGAAGGAGAGGCTAGGTGCATTGGCTCATGCCTGTATTCTTAGCACTTTGAGAAACCGAGGTGGTGGGAGGATTGCTTGAGGTCAGGAGTTTGAAGCCAGCCTAAGCAACATAGTGAGACCCTGCCTCTAAAATTTATTAAAATGTGCTAGGTGCAGTGATGCGTGCCCGTAGTCATAGCTTCTCAGGAGAATGAGGTGAGAGGAATGATTGAGCCCAGGAGTTTGAAGCTGCAGTGAGCTATGATTGCACCACTGCACTCTAGCCGGGGTGACAGAGTAAGACCCAGTCTAAGAAAAATAATAAATATAACAAATTTAAAAATGAAGGAGAAATAAAGATGGAGAGAATTTGTTGCCGGTATACTTGCTTTGTAAGAAATGTTAAAAGAAATTATTTAGAAAGAATGAAAGTAATAGAGGTCAGAAACTGCATGTGTTAGAGAATTAATGAATAAAAGTAAAATATTTACTTACCACCAACACAACACTGGAAAAGAAAAAGAAAGTAAAATAAAATCTTTTCTTTTTTTCTTTTGTTTTTTTCTTTTTTTTTAATACGCACTTTGTCACCCAGGCTGGAGTGCAGTGGCATGATCTGGGCTCATTGCACCCTCTGCCTCCCAGATTCAAGTGATTCTTCTGCCTCAGCCTCCCGAGTGGGTGGGATTACTGACATGCACCGCCATGCCTGGCTAATTTTTGTATTTTTAGTAAAGACAGGGTTTCACCATGTTAGTCAGGCTGGTCTCAACTCCTGACCTCAAGTAATCTGCCCTCCTCTGCCTCCCAAAATGCTGGGATTATGGGTGTGAGCCACTGCGCCTCCCCATCTTTTAATTTTTTCTATGTTTGAAAATTTTCTTAATAAAAAATTGGGACGAAAGAGGCTTTTTAAAAAGTCATTAGATGACTCATATTACCAGCAACAAAGTGAACTTGATATTCTGGAGCTATTAGATAAAAAATTTGTAGAGATGGGATCTCACTATATTGTCCAGGCCTCAAACTCCTGGGCTCAAATGTTCCTCTTGCCTTGGCTTCCCAAAATGCTGGGATTACAGGCATCAGCCACACCTATCTTTTTTATTCTTAATTAATCCAACAGCTAATGATTTGTTCAACAAACTGAAAACATAATATTAGGTGATTATAGCTTGTGGATAGTGAAATGATTGGCAGCAGTATTTTAAGGGATGAGAGGGAGGAATTGGGAGTACTTTTAAGAAAGTGGTACAGCATTATTTTAAAAAGAGGATTTGGGTGGGGTGTAGTGGTTCATACCTGTAATCACAGCACTTTGGGGGACCAAGGTGGGTAGATTGCTTGAGTCCATTTCAAGACCACCCTAGGCAACATGGTGAAACTCTGTCTCTACAAAAAATAGAAAAATTAGCCAGACGTGATGGCTCACACCTGTAGTCCCAGCTACTCAGGAAGCTGAGGAAGGAGCATCGCTTGAGCCTAGGAGGTTGATGCTGCAGTGGGCTGAGATTATGCCACTGCACTCCCTGCTTGGGTGACAGAATGAGACCCTGTCTCAAAAAGAAGACTTGGATTAGTTGTAAATGTATATTGCAAACTCAGGGGCAACCACTAAAAATGTAATATAATTCATATGCTAAGAGGGGAGAAAAATAGAGTATGTAATATATTCAAAACCGGAGGAGGCAGTAAACAGTGGAATACAAAAAAAGAAGGACACTGAATAGAAAATGTGTTAACTATAAGAAATCCCCTTAAAATATGAAGATAAATAGATTTAAGAAAAAGGGATGACAAAAGGTATACTATGCTAACATTAATCAAAAGAAAGTGAAAATAATTGTACAGTTATGTGTCATTTAGCAAATGGGGATATATTCTGAGACATGCATCAGTAGGCAATTCCTTCATTGTGTGAACATCATAGAGTGTGTTACAAAAAGCTAGGTGACATAGCCTACTACACACCTAGGCTATATGGTGTAGCCTGTTGCTTCTAGGCTGCAAACCTGTACAATGTAAAACTACTGAATATTGTAGGCAATTATAATGCAATGGTAAATGTTTGTGTATCTAAGCATATCTAAACATAGAAATAGTATGGTAAAAATAAAGTATTATAATCTCTACGGTAAAAAGAGTAATATATATATATATATAATCTACAGTAAAAGTAGAGTATTATAATCCATAAAGACTACCATCATACATGCAGTCTGTTGGTGACCAAAACATCATTATGCAGTACATGACTGTGTTAATTTCAGACAAAGCTGACCTTAGAGCAAGGAGAATTATCAAGGATAAAGAGGAGTGTTACATAAAGATAAAGATGATTAATTCTGGCCAGGTGAGGTGGCTCATGCCTGTAATCTCAGCACTTTGGGAGGCCAGGTCGGGCAGATCACCTGAGGTCAGGCATTTGAGACCAGCCTGGCCAATATGGTGAAACCCTGTCTTTACTAACAATACAAAAAAATAACCAGGTTTGTTGGCATGTGCCTGTAGTCCCAGCTAATCGGGAGGCTGAGGCAGGAGAATTGCTTGAGCCCAGGAGGCTGAGGTTGCAGTGAGCTGAGATCGCGCCACTGCACTCTAGCCTTGGCAACAGAGCAAGAAGACTCCATTAAAAGAAAAAAAAAAGATGATTAATTCTCCAAGAAGACATAATAATCCTTAATGTGTATTCACTAACATCAGAGCATCAAAATACATGAGGTAAAAACTGATAAACCTGCCCAGAGAAATAGAAAAATCCACTACTGTCTGTGGATGGATATTTAACACCTTTCTCTCAGTAATTGACAGATTCAGCAGGCAGAAAATCAGTGAGAACATAAACGAGGTGAATAGCACTATCAGTCAACTGGATCAAATTGTGGCATCTGTAAATTCCTTAATCTAGCAGCAACAGATTACACTCATTCTTCTCAAACTCATGTGAAACATTGACCAGGACCGCATTCTGGGTCATAAAACATGTCTTAACAAACTAAAAGGAATAGAAATCATACAAACTATCCCCTCTGACTGCAATGGATTTAACTTAATAACAGAAAAAGTTGGAAAACTCTAAAATACTTCGAGATTAAACAGCACACTTCTAAATAACGCACAGCTCAAAAATGTTTCAAGAGAAATTGTAGAGTATTTTATATTAATACTGAAATGAAAGAAGAACCATTACCAGTGATCCTTTTATTATTATTATTTGTTTTATTTTAAATTTTTGTGGGTACATAGTAGGTATATATATTTTGAGGTATATGAGATATTTTGATACAGGGATGCAGTGCATATTAATCACATCAGTGTGTAAATGGGGTATTCATTACCTCAAACATTTATTTGTGTTTCAAACAATCCAATTATATTCTTTTAATTATTTATAAATTTACAGTTAAGTTATTTTTTGGTATAGTCACACTGTTGTATTAAAAAATACTGGGGCTTATTCATTCTTTCTATTTTTTTTTTTGTACCCGTTAACCATCTGCACTTACCCCATCTGGCCCTATACTTCCAAGCCTCTAGTAACTATCCTTCTACTCTCTGTCTCCATGAGTTCAGTTGTTTTAATTTTTAGCTCCCACAGATAAGTGACAGGATATGATATTTGTCTTTCTGTGCTTGGCTCATTTCACCTACCATGATGACTTCCAGTTCCATTCATGTTGTTGCAGATGTCAGGATCTCATTCTTTTTTGTGGCTGAATAATACTTCATTGTGTATATATACCACATATCCTTTATCCATTCATCTACTGATGGACACTTAGGTTGCTTTCATGTCTTGACTATTGTGAATAGTGTTGCAGTAAACATGGGAGTACAGATACCTCTTTGATAAACTGATTTCTTTTCTTTTGGGTATTAACCCAGGAGTGGTATTGCTGGATTGGTAGCTCTACTTTTAGTTTTTTGAAGAACCTCCAAACTGTTCTCCATAGCGGTTATACTAACTTGCATTCTTACCAACAGTGTATGAGGGTTCCCTTTTCTTCATATCCTGGCCAGCATTTGTTATTGCCTGTCCTTTGGATAAAAGCCATTTTAACTGGGGTGAGATATCTCATTGTAGTTTTCATTTGCATTTCTCTGATTATCAGTGATGTAGAGCACCTTTTCATATACCTGTTTGTTATTTGTATGTCTTCTTTTGAGAAATGTCTGTTAGACCTTTTGATCATTTTTAATTGGATATTAAATTTTTCTCTGTAGATTTATTTGAGCTCCTTATGTATTCTCCTTATTAATCCCTTGTCAGATGGATACTTTGCAAATATTTTTTCCTGTTCTGTGGACTGTCTCTTCACTTTGCTGTGTGGAAGCTTTTTAACTTGATGTCATCTCATTTGTCCATTTTTGCTTTGGTTACCTGTGAGTATTATTTAAGAACCACTTCAGTGTCCTGGAGAGCTTCCCCAAAGTTTTCTTTCAATAATGTTATAGTTTGAGATCTTAGATTTAAGTCTTTAATCCATTTTGATTTGATTTCTGTATATGGAGAAAGATAGGGGTCTAGTTTCATTCTTCTGCATGTGGTTATCCAGTTATCCCAACACCATTTGTTGAAGAGACTGTCCTTTCCTTAATGTATGTTCTTGGAACTTTTGTTGAAAATGAGTTCACTTGGATTTATTTCTGGGTTCTCTATTCTGTTCCATTGGTCTATGTGTCTGTTTTTATGATCCTTTTATTTACTGATAAAAGAATTTAATTTGGTAACCTAAAATAAGTAGACCAATTACATGAAAGGTACAATCTACCAAACCTCATACAAGAAAAACTAGATAATCTGAACAGCCTGATACGTATTAATAAAATTGAATCAACATGGGAGTGTAGATATCTAACTAACTACTTTCCAAATTAGAAAGCACCAGGCCCAGATGGGTTCATTGTGAATTCTACTGAATGTTTAAGGAAGAGATGATAATTCTCCACAATTTCTCTCAAAAAATAGAAGCGGAAGGAATACTTCCTAATTCTTTCAAGGAGTACTGCGTTACCCTAATGCAATTCATCTCATCAACAGGCTAAAGAAGAAAAACCATATGATCACGTAAATAGATGCAGAAAAAGCATTTGGGAAAATCCAGCACCCATTTAGGATAAAAACTCTCAGCAAAGTAAGAATCGGGGAAACTTCCTCAAGTTGAGAAAGTCTATTACAAAATAAAAACACATTAAGTCTATTAAAAAATAAAAACACAGGACAACCTACCTCTAGCATCATACTTAATGGTGAGAAACTAGACTTTTTTCTGCTAAGATCCACAACAAGACAAAGATATCTCACTGTTCCTGTAAGACAGGAAAAGGAAATAAAAGGTATACAGATTGGGAAGAAATAAATATAGCTATCTTTGTAGTTGACATGATTATTTATGTGAAAAATTTCAAAGTAACAACCTCCTGAAACTAATAAGTAATTATAGTAAGGTTATAGGATACCAGATTAATATATAAAAGTCAATTGCTTCCTACATACCAGCAATGAACAACTGGAATTTGAAACTAAAAGCACAGTATCATTTACACTAGCACCAAAAATCTCAAGAACAATTAGATATAAATCTAACAAAATATTTACAAGATCTGTATGAGGAAAACTATGAAACTTTGATGAAAGAAATCAAAGAAGATTAAATTGAGAGATACAGTTCATGTACATGGATAGAAAAACTCAATATTGGCAAGATGTTATTTCTTCCCTTCTTAATCTGTAGATTCAACACAATCTCAGTTGATTGTGTTCTTAACAAGTTATTTTGTGGATACTGACAGGCAGAATCTAAAATTTATATAGAAAGGAAGAGAGCATGGGCAACATGGCAAAACCTATCTCTACAAAAAATACAAAAACTAGCTGGGCAAGGTGTCATGTGCCTGTAGTCCTAGCTACTTGGGAGCCTGAGGTGGGAGGATTGCTTGAGTTCGGGAAGTCAAGGCTGCAGTGAGCCACAATTGTGCCCCTGCACTCTAGCCTGGGTGATACAGCAAGATCTTGTATCAGAAAAAAAAAAAAAGGTAGGGGGAAAGGCAAAAGACCCAGAAGAGTCAACACAATATTGAAGGAAAAGAATGAGTTCAAAGAAGGGACAGAACCTGACTTCAAAATTTACTGTAAAGCTACAGTAATCAAGAAAGTATGGTATGGGTGAGAGAATAGACAAATAGCTGGAATAAAATATAGATTTCAGAAACAGACCCATACAACTAGAGTGCACTGATCTTTGACAAAGGAGCAAAGGCAATTTAATGGAGAAAGGGTGGCCTTTTGAACAAACTGTGCTGTAACAATTGAACATCCACATGCCAAAAAAAAAAAATGAATCTAGACAGACTTTACATCTTTCACAAAAACAGGTCGTAGACCTAAATGTAATGTACAAAAGTATAAAAGAAGACAACATAGGAGACAACCTAGAAGACAACATAGAAGAAAGTCTAGGATACCTTGGGTGTGGCAATGCATTTTATGATACAACACTAACAATAAAATTCATAAAGGAAAAAATTGCTAAGTTGGACTTTATTAAATTTAAAACTTCTGCTTTGCGAGAGACATTGTTAAGGGAATGAAACGACAAGTCACAGACTGGGAGAAAATCTGCAAAATGCATACCTGATAAAGGACTGGTTCTAAAAATATAGAAAGAACTCTTAATATTCAACAGAAAGACAACCTGAAAAATGGGCAGAAGATGTGAACAAACACCTCACCAAAGAAGATATAGAGATGGCAAATAAGCATATGGAAAGATGCTCAACATGTGTCACTAGAGTATTGCAAATTAAGACAAAATACCACTATACACCTAAAAGAATGGCTAAAATCCAAAACACTGACAACACAAAATGCTGATAGGGAAGTATAGCAATAGGAACTCTCATTGGTGGTGGAAATACAAAATTTTGTTATCACACTGGGAGACAGGTAGTATCTTTCAAACCTAAATGTACTCTTACTGCAGGATCCCACCATAGCACTCTTTGTGTTTACCTATATAAGTTGAAAACATGTTCACACAAACATCTGCACATAAATATTTATAGCAGCTTTATTTGTAATTGTCCAAGATATTCTTCAATAGGTGAATGGACAAACTGTTGTACATCCATACAATGGAATATTATTCCATGATAAGAAGGAATGAGCTTTTAGAAACTCTGAATGAGTATTGCTGAGTAAAAGAAGCTAATCTGAAAAGGCTACCTACTGTATGATTTCAACTATATGATGTGGAAAAGGCAAACTTTTGTCAACAGTAAAAAGATTACTGGTTCCAGAGACTAGGAATAGGGGAGTGGGGCTAGGAGAAGGGATGAATAGGTAGAAGCAAGCACAGAGAATAAAGATATGAAGCTATTCTGTATGATACTATAATGGTATATTTGTGTTATTGTACTTTCTCGAACCCATAGAAGGTACTGCATTAACAGTGATCCCTAATGTAAACTATGGACTTTAGCAATACTGTATCAATATGAGCTTGTTAATTGTAGCAAATGTACCATGCTAATACAAGATGTTAATAATTGGGGAAACTGGTACAGAGGAGGAAAGGGATGTATGGAAGCTCTTTGTACTTGCCACTCACTTTTTTCCTGTAAACCTAAAACTGTTTTGGAAAATGTGTATTCTGTTTTTTGGAATAGAAAATAATTTAGACGTTTGAAATAACCACAGTTTTATCTGTAAAAATTTTAATTCATTTTTTAGTTTGTGTCATTCTCCATTTATTTATTTTATGACTTGCATAGGGAGAAACAAATTGTATTTCTGACTTGGATTTACCTTTCTCTTTTATGAAGTATTCCCTTTAATAAAAAACCTGATTCCTCTCTTGTTAAAATTGTGCTTTTTCCTATGACTTTGAATTACTTGATAGAGTAATGGAATGTGTAACCTTTTCTAACTTAAACAGGTTTTTTTATACTGGTGATCTAAACTGATGTAAGCACCTTGTGTCCTTACAATTCATGAAGACACTAGGATAGTCTGTGTTGAAATTTGCAAAGTAGTAGTTTTGTCATATGAGATTCAAAGACGTATTTTACTGGTTCTTTTCTAGAATTTTCAGATAGAAATTCCAAAAGAATTGTTTTGTTTTGTTTTTTTTAGAAATTCTAAGAGAATTAATAGAATTTGTTTATCATTTTTCACTTAATAAAGATAAAGGCAACTTACTTGCATTTACAAAATACGAAACATTGTATAATTCTTTTATCTCAGAATAGTCAAGATGGCTTTATTAAGAGAAATTTTGTTGTTAATAAAGTCTAAAATTTTTAAAATGTGGAGAGTATATCTATGGTTTTGCTTATGCCAACAAATATTAAGAGAGATTGCAATGAATTTAAGAATTATTTTTGAACATATTCATGAGCAATGTAACTTGCTTGCATTTATGATTTAGGACCTGGTGTTCAACTTTTGGAGGATATATATCACTATTTCTTTGTTTTCAGATTTTGCTTTTCATTTATGTGTATTTTGATAATAGGCCTACACTGGGGACTTTAACAGATATTTCTGACAGTGGGTAGGAATGTAAACATAATGTGAAGTTTAATAAATAGGGAGGAAAATGCATACTATTTTGGAAATGAGAAAACGCTGGAGTTGCCTTCCTCATGTTTATTTTTTTGTATTTGTATGCCGTTAGGGATCCATCACATTTGCTGTCCATGAATTTCTTATGCTGTATGGAAATTCTAGAGTACAAGTTACAGTTTTTTATATAGTTTGTATGGTCCAAGGTGAATTTATGTGGAATGCATTTTTTTTTGAGAGGGAAAAGATAAGAAGCCTTCAAAAATTGTCATGCTCATAATTTGAAAATCTGTTTTTACTTTTTGATGTTATATTTTTCATACTGCCCATTAAGCATATTATAGATTTATGATCACTGACGTATGTGTCTTAGGAATGTATGTGATAATAGGAATGTCAGTAACTGTTTAGGTTAGTAAATCCCAAAAGATCTCAATAGCCAATTCATTGTAAATAATTTTCTGTAGTAAGGCCCTTGGCAGACTTCTAGGTATGCCTAAGACTCAGAGTTTAGTTAAAACAACAACAACAACAAAAGGAGGTGACCGTTTTTGCTCTATTTTTTAGGGTTTTTAAATTTATTTTTGAGGCAGAGTCTTGCTCTGTTACCCAGGCTAGAATACAGTGGCACAAACACGGCTTATCGTAGCCTTGACCTCCTGGGCGCAGGTGATCCTTCCGCCTCAAGCCTTTAGAGTATCTGGGACTGCAAGGACGCACCACCACACCCCGCTAATGTTTTAGTGTTTTAGTTTTAGTTTTTTGTAAAGATGAGGTCTCCCTCTGTTGCCCAGGCTGGTCTTGAACTCTTGGGCTCAAGCCATCCTCCTGCCTTGGCCTCCCAAAGTGCTAGAATTATAGGTGTGAGCTGTAACTCTACACCACACCATTCAAGGGGTACATTTTTAAAGAATTCATTCAGAATCACAACACAAATTTATTCCACTGCAAATATGGAAAAAGTTCCAAGGGAAATGCCCAAGCTCTTCCTTCAAGTTTGTGTTGGGAAAGAAATAATAAAAGGAGTTGTTATTTCCCAGAAATTATCTCCTAGGGGAAAAAAGAAAAACTTATAATTTATCTATGGACTCAAAAACTCAACTCAGGTTTTTAAAAAATGTCTTTAAAAATTAAATCTGATTACAACTATAGATGATATTTTACCTTCTGTGTAACAACACTTTAAGATTTGCATATGTGTTTGTGTCTTTGACCAATTTTAATGAGTGATTATGTTGGAGTCAACAGAACTTTTGTTTCAAATCAGATTATAAAATTGTTGGTTATTTTCTCAAGAAGGACAAGAAGCTAGCGAGAAAACTGGAATAGGGTGAGATTCTGACATTTTGTGTATGGGTTTTAAAAATACACTTGATCTTCAGTACACAGCATAATAAGTCATACACTAAAGACAAATTGTTGCCATTATCTTAGCATGTTCCACGCTTCTGTATTTTTTACATACAGATTATTTGTAAAGAATCCTTAATTTTGCCAGCAGTCATACATTTTTTAATTTGTGATTATCTTTTTCCAATTATAAACTATGAAATGCATTTAGTTTTTGGTTTATGTTCGTTTTTACTTTCTCCTCCGTATCTTCACAGTCTGAAACTTGTTTTTCAAATGGTTAAGCTGGACTCCTACTCAAATATAGATATTCAGTAAGAAAAAAATTACTGTACTTATATGTGCCAGAGACTAGGGATTCAAAGATCAGGGGATATGGTTCTTGCATTTGAAAAGTTGGGGAGGCTGACCTAAAAACATACAGTCCACTAAAAATAGATTGTAAGCTTTGCAAAAGCAGGAGTTCTTGTTTGTTTTTGTTTATTGCTGTGTTACCAGTAAACAATTGTTTAGGAGAATTAGAAAAGCCTCTCAGGGACTGGGCATGGTGACTTATTCATGTAATCCCAGTAGTTTGGGAGACCAACGTGAGAGGGTTGCTTGAGCACAGGAGTTGAACACCAGCCTGGACAATATATCAAGACCTTGTTTCTACTAAAAATTTTAAAAAAAAGAAAAGGAAAAAAAAAAAAAGCAAGCATGGTGACACATGCCTGTGGTCCCAGCTACTCTGGAGGCTAAGGTGGGAGAATTGGCTTATGCCCAGGAGTTCAAGGTTACAGTGAGCTATGATCATGCCACTGCACTCCAGGCTGGACAACGGAGTAAGACCCTGTCTCAAAAAAAGAAACAAAAATGCTTCTCAGATAAGATGATACTTCAAGTATGAAGGAATATTATGGTAGGAAGAAAAAGAGACCAAGGACATTAGCAACATACAAAGACATGATATGATGATGAAAGAGAATGAAAATTTTAAGGAACATTATAAAATTCTGAGTGACGGCAGCATGGGAGGACAGTAAAAGAAAATAAAGCCTCATTGAGTGGTAGATTATAGCCAAGTCATAAAGGCCTTGTGTAAGTTTGTAATAAGCTAAGGAATTTAGACTTCAGGGAACCAAGTCTGTCTAGTAATCAGGGAAACTCAGGAATTTGAATTGATGTTAATATTCAAACTATTTTTTTTGTCAACATTCCTGTTACACTGGATATTATGCAGTATTGTTTCTTTCAAGTCCTTGATTCATGTGTGACAATACATATAACTTAATCAGGAATCCTTAAAATAAATGTTTTTTTAAAATCTCTGGGAAGCGTAAGCTTGATTATTTATTTCTAAGTGAACTATAATTTATCTTTAATTTTTGTGAACTACAGACTGTCATAAGAAATTATCAAATGCAACTACAAATGCAATTTTAAAAAAGTAATCCGGTTTAAAGCTTTCTTTAAAAACAATATTTTAAGTTTTTATGTTTATGATTTGAGTAAGCACAAAATTACCTATTTTTATCAAGAACCCAATTCTTCATGCTCTGCAAATTCTATTTTCTATAAATGTTTCTATGTAAAATTTTAATTATACTCTTATGCTTTATTGTAAAAGATACTGATTTGATTAGCACTCTCCTATCAAACATATCCTTTTGATTATGAATTATGTAAAAATTTCTAAGGAAGACTTGTGAGTGATTCAGAAAACTTTATTTGATAAAGACTATGATAGTAGGAATGATTTGTTCTTATAATTCAGCCTCAAGAAAAATGGCTCAGGATTGCCTACAGAAATGCCCAAATGTTGTTCCAAAAGTTTCTTTGAACTATTAATACTGAGTTATTTTCAATGTTTCCATTCAATGAATGTCTCAACCTTTGGTTTTGAGAACATAAGGCTAATTAAAGTGTCTGCTGTTTTTTAATGCTATTCCATTGTAACTGCTAATAATAATGAGCATTTTCCTGCTTTATATCAAAAAATTATATTCAAAATGTCGTGTGTGTTCTCTGATTTCTTTTCTTACAGCTTGCCAGTATTTGCCGTGCTGAAATGTTTTAATTTATAATTTCCTTCCTTTGTATCTTTTAGTTTTCTCTGTTGCTGCTTTTTCTGTGACACGAGCCTTTCATTATAGTCACTCTTCTTTTTTCCTTCCCCACTTCTTTCTTTTCCTTTTTTAAAGCCATGAGAAGCCGATCCATTGGTGAATGTGCTCTGCCATCGGCCTATATACGCAGTGCTAAAAGTGCTCCTGTTCTGATCCATACTTCCAAACCCTTCTTGCCTGATATTGTTCTCACTCCCCTTTCTGATGAGCTTTCAGGTAGTGCCACCTCTGCTAATTTCTGCACCCCCTTTTTCACTTTTTAATCCTCTGCTTTCAAATTTTGCTTAATCAAATAAACTCTTTAAAGTTAATTTCTTTGGGGGAGGTGTGGGAAACTGGGAAAGTGATTGAGAAATCAACATTTTGAGTTATTTGAACTCTAATGCTATCCTTGCAGTTCATTCTGGAAGTGCTAAGTTTAGTGCTGTGCCAATGTCCAGTATTTTTGGTTGTAAATGGCCAATTACTTTTTTTTTGCTCATGTTTGATTTTTTTCTTCCTCTCAGGTGGTTAAAAGAAGTGTAGTGTGTGTTTGTATCATAGATGCCTTATAAAAGATGACTTTGGAAGATAATCAGAGCATTGACTTTTAATTTCCCATTGTTCTGACTAACAGTGTGGTAAATCTTGAATAATTTTTTCTGCATCATCTATAGTAATGAAACTGAGTAAGGGCAATCAATATTTGGGAAAAGTATATAATCTAAAAGTTGCTTTGGAATCTTTATATTTATATTACATGTAATCATATGTAGAATTCTAAGGACTCACTCATTTTTAAACCATTCTGTGAAGCCCTAACTTCCAAGGAGCTTCAAAAACTGCTTAGCTTTCCACTTCTGCCTCAGGTCCTTGGTCCCTAGTACTGGGATGGTCTGCTAATTTTATTAAGCTTTAACTAACATGTAATAAGATGCATAGATCCATAGACGCAATTGAATGAGTTTTGAGAATTGTATGCATCCCTATTAGCCATCATCACAAAGTATAGAATGTTTCCACTACCTCAAAAAGTTTCCCAGTGACCTTTTTGAGTGAGTCACCATGCACTCCTCACCTCCACACAACGATGACTTTTTGCTGTTCATCACCATAGACTAGTTTTATTTAAAAAAAATTTTTTTGGCATAAATAAAATCATACCGTGTGTAGATTGTGCTAGCTCAAAGAAACCTACTTGTTTTGTTAACTTTGGAACCGTAATATAATTAATTAAAAGTGGTTTATAATGAAATTGGAGTTGATTTTTCAGTTTAATTGATGACAATAATAGAAAATTTGGCATCAGTCCAAACCTGAATGTCTAGTAAGTATTGGTGAATGAATGGATGTATTTTACACCAGTAAAATTAGGCAACCAGAATATTTTAAGCTACTAGTGCAAAAAATTGTAAGATTTAAACATACATAGATGGAATAATATAAATTTTAACAGATGGTTAAAAAAATGGCATACAGTTTTGTAACATATAATGCTTAGCTACAAATAAATAATTCAGATTTTTTTTCTCTTCAGTGCGCCATTTAAGCACTGTACCTCCTTATGTAAGTAGCACAGATTTTGATTGCTTACATCAAATTATAATCTAGTTACTTAAGTTGGCAAACAATATTTCTGTTCTTAAAATTGAATTAGATACCTCTAAAAGAAATTCTGAATTTGTTGTAAACTTCTCTTGGATACGTTTTTTGCTCCTAGCTTTTATAAAAGACATACTTAGAGCATTTAATGCAAACCATTTTTGACATGTTTAGAAAAACTAAAATGAGTTTTGGCCACTTCCATTATTATTTTAATCTATTCATTTATGTTAAGTACAGAATTTGAATTCTCTTGGCCACTAATACTTAAAAGTTTGATTGAATTAGGCATTCCACTACTGTCTTAAAAAAAACTGTAAGAACGATTTATGTTTTCTCCAAATCTGAAGGAATTTATTAAATTTCTCATCTGCAACTTAATATTTTGGCAAATATTCATGTTAAGTGCTAAAACATTTTTGAAAAGCTAAAACAAAGATAAGGTTGTTTCTTTCAAAATATTCTAGAGTGGTGCCATAGTCAGGATGAGAAGTTTTTATTTCAGAATTCTTGCTTTGCTACAAATACAAAATTCAGAAAGTTTGCTTTTTTAATGATTTTATGATTTAAACATTTATGAACACTGTTTGAAAGGAATTTTCTGAATGGCAATTTTATTTGTTGTATTCCTTTTCCCCATCTGGGGCAATATGCCTTCTATGATAAATTTAAAGATTTAGATGGTGTTGAGACATCAGTAACTAAAACAAAACAAACTTTATGTCTGATTATCAAAACAAAAATGTTCATTTTAGGAAACATGGATTATATGGAAAAACACATGAAAAAATATATATAATCCTCCAAAACTAGTGATCGTTTATTGGTGTCTTCAAATGCTTTTGCTATGACTTTTTTGTGCTTGTGTACATTTAAAATATAGAAGCATAATTACAGTTATTTTGAATTAAAAATCATTTTTTTCTCTTAGAATTTGAAAGAGAAAAGGAACCTATCACTTTAAAAAGCAGCAAAATCCCACCTTTCTTGAGAACTGACTTGTGAATGAAGTCAGGATTTTCCAAGCTGATATGTAGATTTAGAATACTTTCCCGGAGATGCAAATAGGTGTATAGAGGGAAAGATTAAAGATCCGTAATGCAAATCAACATATTAAAGGCCCTTAGAAAACCCGTAGAAAAACCAAAACTGTTTATAATCGAGTATGTCTCAAACTTATTTAAGCATAGAACACCTTTCCAAGTGCACATACTGATATCCTGTGGCATTAAGGTTCCAGAGAGAACAAATATGAAAATTGAACAGGATTAATCTTATACCCGCTTACATTGTAGAAATCTAAATTACTGGATTGGTTTTTTTGCCTCTGCGATTCTTGGAGGCAAATTAAAGGCTTGGAGTTTGCTTCTTCAGGTGTTAGGTGCAGAGCGAAGGAGAGAAGAAGAGATAAGAGAAAATGTAGGAGTTATGAGAATAGAGATTTGTAAAAATAGTTCTAAATTAAAAACCAAAAATCAACAGAATCTTGGATCTTCAACCAATTGTACTTTAATTGCTGATGTTTCTTCCAAGGTTTGAGTAAATTTTACTGCAAAATAGTTTAATGTACAGGGAATTAATAAGAAAGTGAACTATTTGAAGGGGAAAAAGTAAATGGTTTTTCTTGCTTTCATATCTCTCCCTCATGTGAACAAGCTTAAACTCAAAATATTTCCTGAGTGTTTCTCTGAAATCAGGAGTTGAGGTTTCTTCAACTGCTTCACCAAAAAAACCTCAATGAAATTACTTATAGACAATCTACTTCTAGCTTATGGTAGAATTTGTCAGAAAAATATTTATCTGATACTTTTGGATAATTTGGGGTGTAAAAGGAAAGTTCTTTTAAATCATTTTTTTAAAAATATACTAAAATCTATGAGAAAGGACCATCCATTTTCTAAGTACCCTATTTGTTCTCAGCCCTTTTTTCTCCTCCAGTGTTCTTGTTCTAACTGTCCATTCTACCTACATTGTTGTAAGTATGACGCTATATGATAGAGCTTTTATATACATTTTTTTTTTTTTAATTTGCTCTGTTGCCTAGGCTGGAGTGCAATGGCACAAACATGACTCACCGCAGCCTTGACTTCCCTGCCTCAGCCTCCCATGTAGCTGGGATCATAGGCATGTACCACCACACCTGGCTAATTTTTTAATTTTTTTGTAGAGTCAGGGTTGTTGCCCAGGGAGATTCTGAACATAAAGTTGCCCAGGCTGGTCTCAAACTCGTTGGCTAAAGTGAACCTCCCCACCTTGGCCTCTATGAATACTGGGATTACAGGCGTGAGCCACCACACTCAGCCCGTGAAGAGTTTTTCTTAAGCTCTGGGGACCAGTTTGAGGTCATTGGCACTGTGTCAATGACACTATTTCTCAACAACAGACTCATCTATAACAGTTTGGAAAATATGTATCAAGTTTGATACTATATTTTGGCTTGCACAAACGTCTAATTTATTGTAGTGTCTGGGCAAGCACACTCCTTGGCCTCCCTTTCATTGGCCTTCATAATTATTTGACAATTACTGCACCAGATTGTACATATTTGGTAGCCCAGTGTGACAGTCATTGTTTTCCTAATAAATGGATAAGAGAGAAGCCAGAAATCTGAATCATCATTCTTAAGCAAATTACTTTTACTGCCAAGAGTAAAACACTTTAGTGAAAGAAGGGATATAAACGTATATAAACATGGTAGGCAGCTTTGTGTATATTTCCACAAATGTTTTTTATTTATTATTTTCTAATCAAGTATTGTGAGTTTCTCATCCTGAAATTAAGCTTACAGGCCCAGTTTCTTCCAACCAGTTACCAAAACTGATTTGTCATTTTTGTTGCTATTAGACTCTAGTCTTAGGCTATAGTATATAGAGTGCTACTGTTTGGGGACCGATCTCTTTTTATTAACAATGCTTAATTATTTGAATTGAGATCTTTATACTTCTGTTTTCTGAGTATCAAGGAAAAAGAAAATAGTATGTCTCACAGGTCTATCCTATTCCTAAATTCTGCCCAATAAAGAGAATTTTCCATCTCATGAAGAAGTAGGCCCTTCTTTATACAATCAAGAATTTTTTCCTATCATCAGTGTACAATAGGATATTCATATTTTACAGATTTTCCACTTGTAATCTGCTGATTGTAGCATAATTCCAATTAGATTTTTTTTTAAGAGATAGGGCCTCACTCTGTTGCCCAGGCTTGATTGCTGTGGTGCCATTCTAGCTTACTGCAGCCTGGAACTCCTGGGCTCCAGAGATCCTCCCACCTCAGCCTCCTGGCAAATTAACTCTTTTTTTTTCCTGGAATAGTTTACATTAATTTTTTTTGAGACAGTTTTATTCTGTTGCCCAGGCTGGAGTGCAGTGGTGCAATCTAGGCTAACTGCAGCGTCTGCCCTCCTGGGTTCAAGCAGTTCTTGTGCCTCAGCCTACCAAGTAGCTGAGAAAACAGAAGCCCGTCACCACACCCATCTAATTTTTTTTTATTTTTGGTAGAGATGGGATTTCACCATGTTGGCCAGGCTGGTCTTGAGCTCCTGATCTCAGGTGATCTGTCTATCTTGGCCTCCCAAAGTGCTGGGATTACAAGTGTGAGCCACTGCCCCCGGCCTACATTAACTTTTTAAAAAGAACATCTCAAGAAAAATGTGAAGCCAACTTAAACATGGCATTATATAGCATACTCATAAGCAAAACACTTTTTTTTTTTTTTACCCTTCCCCACCCAGCCGCCCCGAGTTAATAACTTCTAGATTTTTTTTGTTTGTTTTTTGAGACGGAGTCTCGCTCTTATTGCCCAGACTGGAGTATAGTGGCACTATCTCGGCTTACTGCAACCTCCACCTCCCGGGTTCAAGTGATTCTCGTGCCTCACCCTCCCAAGCAGCTGGGACTACAGGCATGTGCCACCATGCCAAACTGATTTTTGTATTTTTAGTAGAAATGGAGTTTTACCATGTTGGCCAGGATAGTCTTGATCTCTTGACCTCGTGATCCACCCGCCTTGGCCTCCCAATAGTGCATTAGGCACTGTGCCCGGCCCATGCTTTTCTTAACATAAAAAATATATATTGGTAGTTTATGTTTGGAATTTAAAAGTCAGGAAAACAATTTTAGAATAAAAGAGAAAATAGTCTACTGGGCTAAATTTTAGTGGTTTAACATGAAAAATATTGAGCTTGATTTGTTGCTTTTAAGTCTTTTCATATGATTACAATAATGTAAATATGCTTTGAATTACTTACAAATTGAACATCTAATCTTAAAAAGACATAGAATTTTAATAGCCTCTGTTAGTATTTGAAACATGCTCTATAGTTCTTACTTACTTTGAAGTACATTGTCATTGTTGCCTAAGTAGACAAAAACTTCAGTAATTAACAGAAAAAAACTGAGTTTCAAAATGGCATCAGTTTCTGTGTAAAGTAGTTTAAATGATATTACAAATTTGGGAACCATAAAAATGTTACTGATAGCTAATACTCGTGCTTGACCAAGGAAAGTAACTTAACTTTAGTAAAGGGGATTTTGGCACTTGATCCTGTGAATCATTTCAGAAATTATTAAAATTTTCTAGTGATATGTTAGTATTCTAACTGAAGAGGGTTTTTTTGTAACTAACTTGCTTTTTACCAATTAGCAGCTACTTTTTTTTTTTAAAGGCATGCTTTTCTTCTAGTATTTATTAAGCCCATACTATGTGACAGGTCTTCTTTTAAGCAATAGAGATAATTGTGATGAACAAAACAAAAATCCTCAAGAAACTTAAATCTAGTGGAAAGGAGTACTTTTTTCTTAACATTTTATAAGCTGATAGTGTACTTTAATTTATAACTTTCCGTTCAAACTAACAAAGGAGACTTTTGAACAAAATATTTCCAGGAAAAAAATCAGTTTTTTAATCTAGAAATAATTGACACACTTTAATGGTAAACAGTATTAAGAAAACCCAGAGATAAAACTTGACATTTCTGTGACTTTATGGGTTATACAGGAAGCATTTTCTCAGTGTTCAAAAGCAGTTTTTGTAAATCTCTTGAAAACATCATTAAATGGTTTCTAATGCTTTAGAGTAACATTTAATTTAAAAGACTATACTTTGAAGGATAATTTCTAAGGTGTGTTACTATAGCCATTTCTCTGAACATGTGGGCACTGGAAACTGGGAAGAGACGGCGGAGTGTTCTCTGCTTAGTGTGAAACGGGCCTTTGGTGTTGCTTTGCTGCAACTGCCGTTTGCTGTGGGTGATCATTCTCCTCTTCCTCCGGGAAAGTAAGAGGACACAGTCTTGAGTGGTTTCCCTTAAGAAAAAGAAAAAGAAAAAACTATAAAATTTTATTTAAAAGTTTTCATTTTTCAAGTTAAAATATAAACAGCATAATTAAATTGTTTTGAGGGGTATTTTTATTTAAACCTGATGCCACCATTATTTTTAGCAATTCAATACAAAGTTTTTTCATTGTTTCCGTCTGTATAATTTACTAACATTTGTTTTAGTTAGGTTTTGATTTCTAACATTCTTATGTTTATAGAGATAAATCACTAAGCTGCTCTGTGTTTTTTTAAAATTCTTTTTTGTTTATATTGAGATGTTATTAATGGCTAGCTGTATGATTTCTCAGTAACACAATTTTTACCAAGTTTTATTTAAAAATTAATAAATTATTTTATGAGTACAAAACATATATAACATATTATTCAAGAGATTAAGAGTAAAGACTAATTTCTGCCTTACTTTACACCACAGCTCCTCACTTTGTAGCTGTGTAAATTTGGGTAAGTCACTTAAACAGTTTTTTCATCTATAAAATAGGAGTAGCACCTACTTCATGGGGTTGTGAGGATTAAGTGAACGATGTGTCAGATGCTTACAATACCTGACATATGGAAAATACTATATATGGTTTAGTTGTTTAGTCTTTTTTTTCAATAAAGTTCAGCTGTAATATGTTTGCTCAAGTAATATAAAGCTTGTTAGAGTCAATTATGCTTAATTCAAGTGCCATTTGTATTGGCATAATACAACCCTCTTGATCTGAATTTAGCAGATAGTTGGTTTCCTTTCAGTGTTACTTTCTTCTTTGATTTTATGTAATTAGTATTGTTATGTACCATGAAATAACTATATTTAAAGCTTAAGACTTTTTGAAAATATCATTTAAATTTAAATTCTTCAATGCTACAGTATTGGTAGAAAAAAATCTAGTTACTTTTTTTTTTTTTTTAACTCTCTCCCTCTTAAGCTTGCACAAAAGTTTTGATAGTCATGTATGGTAACAAAATTTTAGAAAAAAATAGGCTGAAATAATGGCTAAGTTTTCTAATATACAGGATGTGAGGGCTGAGTTTGGGAAGGAATTCCTAAACACAGAACATCATAATTATCTTTCCTGGCTTCTTTAGAATGGAAAAATTGTGAAATATCAATAAAAGAAATTAAAAATTAAAACTAATATTGTACTTCTTCTGACGTTTTTGTATTTGCTAGTGTCATAACATTAGATTTTAATGTTTTGAAATCTTGATTTTGACCTTTGGTAAAATAAATTCCCAGCTATAAAATTTGTAAGAATTGTTATAGAACAGTTATACAGTCTTTATCCTTGGCTGAGTTCTTTAGAATATTGTATGGAAAGAAATTTAGACTGCATGTTGAAAATAATCTCTGTCATTGAGGCAGAAGTTCTTATGATCTCTTACGGCAGATGTAAAAAAAACATTCATGTTTGTCAAGATGCACAGATAAGAGTTAGTTATCTGCTGTATTAACAAATACTTAATGAGTATAAGTGCATCATTGTGAAGTTTTTAAGGAGATATTTCGCTTTTCATTTAGAAAAATTTCTAAGTGGAGTGCAAGGAAGAAAAACAATGTCATTTTTTAAAGTTACACATTCCTCTCAGTTTCATGACGAAAAGTTAATTGTTTCAGCTTCAGGAGATACTATATGTTTGACCTATGATGAGAGCCTACTAGTATATCATCAGGAATATACTGGAATCTTGGCATAATACAAACCTCTGTTGATCTCAATTTAGTATAAAGTAAGTCCGTTTGGACCTCATACGAAGAGGTTGATATGAGTGAAATTGCAGAAGGACTAGCTTTTTGTCAGCCATAGTATGGATCCCAAAAATACTCTGAATGACTATCTTCATTTTATAAATGAGGAAACTGGTCTCAAAGTCTAGAGTAAGAATCAGCAAAGTATTTTCTAATCTTGGACAAGTCACTGCTTTGCTTCTGGATCTAAATTTTCTTATTTTGATTATTCACTTATAGTTCTGTTACATTTAACTTTTGTGCAAGAAGCCTGCTAAGTAGCAACAGCTTACTTTTTGACTCTGTGCTTTCTTCATTGTATTTTGCTGACTTCTGAAAACAATTTTTTTTGTTGTTATTTCTAGGTAACTTAGACTAAGATGGATTCATAGACATTGTATTTTGCTTCCAGAATTCCTGTTGAGAATTTGTATATATCTGAACAGTTACATGGTTGTTTCATCCTGTGATTTTCAATTTCATAAATATTTTTGAGGACTTACCGTAAACTTAACACTGAAGGCAGTGAAAATAATACAGTGATATGTAACACTAAGCCTGTTTCTCAAACTTTTTTTTATTGTAAATTTGATAAAGTAACTTAACCTCTCTGGGCTTCAATTTTCTCATCTGTGAGAAAGTTAGATAATCTCTGAATGTCCATCTGTAATTCTTGAAAAGATATGTAAGAAGCCGGAGATAGTTTTTGGAGCTTGATGGCTGTTAATGGAAAGGGCCAATAACAGGCAGGTAAAGTTTCTTCCCAGCAGATATAAGTAGTGTTTTTGCCAAAAACAAAAGAATACAATTGATTTTTTAAAAAACATATTGACTTTATTCGATGTCAGTGAATAAGATTTTAATACTATAATAAAGTAAAACACCTTGGGAGAACAGATAGTTATCCTGACAAAGAGAACTTTAGGAAGAGGGTGGAGAGTTTCATTTCTAATATCTAATCAAACAGAGAAGCAAAATTTGAAGAAAAGATGCCTCTTGCCTTTTTGGGAAGAAAGCTGGAGAATTTACTAGACCCTGTAGGAGTCTACAGTGGGATACTTGGATGGGCTTTCTTTGTTAAGGTCTATTTTTTCTGCTTGGAACTTAAATAAGTAGGAAAAATTGAATAGCATTTGAGTTGCTTGATTTATTGGCACAGCTCTATCTTTATCTGCACTTCCAAATGTTTCATCACCTCACTATTTGTTTCTATGCATGTTAACATTTTAAAATGTGTTTTGGTCGTTTTCTAATTCATTGATACTACATGCTATATTGGCTTGTGCCCATCATTTTTTTAAAAAACAGATTTGTATTTTGATTTTTTTTCATTGAGCTTACAAAAAACTCAATTTTTTTCATTTTAAAGCATATGCTATAGGGTTTTGTTAAAATTAATAATAATTACTTTTTGTATTTATGTAGTTCCACTCTACATAACTTTTTTTCTTTTACAGATATTGATGATGCTCAAATACTTCCCCGCTCAACTAGAGTCAGACATTTTTCACAAAGTGAAGAAACTGGAAATGAAGTTTTTGGTGCTTTGAATGAGGAGCAGCCATTGCCTCGAAGTAGCAGCACTTCTGACATCTTGGAACCATTCACTGTTGAACGAGCCAAAGGTGCAGTTCCTGTCATTGACAGTTCATCCCGTCATGCACCAAGCTTGCAGAGTTCCACAGAGGCTTCTTCAATAACTAGATCCACTGAAAGCCACATCACTGATACTCACAGTAGAGAGTCTTCTCTGGAAGTTGGTGATAGCATATATGACCATCTTTGTCATTTAATAGGTCCAGTAGGACTTGCAGATTCAGCTTTTGAACAAATCCAGTACATTGACCTTGAAGGAGATGATGATCTTCTTTCCACCCTGAAAGAATATTTTAAGGAAAACCAGGAAAATCATACTAAAAATGAGATAGGTAAAGACCTAGCCTCTCAGGAAGTGACTATTGCAGTAAATAGGGGTGAAAGGTTATCCTTAGATAAAGTAGAATGCACAGATCAGGAAATTAAATCCGAAAATATCACCTCTTTTGTTGGGACTCCTGAAAACCTACAGTTTCAGAAAGAACCAAACTCAGCTGTCTTCATGAGTAATATTGCACCTATCCAGTCAGACAGTTTTATTAGAACACAAACTTCTGAAAAATCTAAGCAACTAAGCAATGATAAACAGCCGTCAGAGCCTAGTTCAGATAGCCCTTGTGATAAAGAAAAAAGGAAACATCTGTGTAGACAAACAGCCACAGAATTAGATTCTTGTGTTGATGTAACACTAGTTGAAAAGCTTAAGAGTGTGCAAATTAATGAAAAAATCACTGTCCCACAAGTTATGCGTGCCAAGAAAGCAACACTAAAAGCACCCGTTAACCGCAGAATGCCTCACGTTACAAGTACTAGCAAACTTTCTCCAACTAAAAGGAGTTTGTCTGAAACAGTAACTCATAGAGCTAAAATCATGAAAATTGCTACCAAAAAACGAAATAGTGTTCATGTTACTTTTAGACCATCCACTGAGTCTGTTCAGTTTTATAATCCTCTGGAAAACAAAGAGGCTCCGTGGAAGATGAGACTGCGGAAGCTCGGTGGCTTTAGTAGTAGTAGCAGCAATAGCAGCACCAGCAACACCCATACCAGCTCAAATAGTGCTGCAGAGCTAGTAAAACCTGGTGTGTACAGACCTCTGGATACACTTAGTACTGCATCAGTAAGTAGTAAAACAGTGAAGGAATCCACAGAGATTCCCACCACCATGTTACAAAAAGAAGGAATTGCAAGTAATCAATTAGGTAGTCGTAGTACTCTTAGGTCATCAAGTCATGAGGCAGGACTACAGCAGGGCTCCCTGGGTGGCGTTTATAAAACTGTTGTACATGCTCTTTCGAAGCCGAAGGCAAATGTTTCCCCACAGAGGCAGAACAGAATGCCACCAGAGGCTCCACTGAGGGATCTGTACAGTCATGTAATGGGCTATTTTGGAAGGAAAGCTGCAGGTGAGCACTAACAGTGTGCAGAGCGCAAAAGGAGAAAGACAGCACCAGTTTGGCTGAAGCAAGCTATAAGCAATCAAAAAGCTTTGGGATGGTCACTGCTTTCTCTCTGTTTGGTTATGCATGCGCCTATTCCCAGCTGTATTTTTCCCAGCATAGAATGTTTATTTAAATTACTAATTTCCCTTATAAGGCATTTAGTTAAACCTCTTTGCTGCTGAACAACAATATAGGAAAGAGGATATACAGGAAAATTTCAATGACCTATCAAAGACTACCTAAATCAAATATTTTTCTGAGTGTATACCACGAGTGTGGAAATTAAGTTTACCGAGGAGTTATTATGCTTACTTCCCCACCCCACTGTAGTTTAAAAGGGCACAAGATATATCTAATTGAATTCATTTATTTTTACTGCTGATTTCTTTCATTTTATATTTTTTCTTGATAGAAAATTACTTGGCATCTAACATAATAGAAATCCAGGTCCTACAGCCAGCACCATTAACTATCAATGATGATGAAGTTATTTCTTAAATCTCAAAGTGAATTTAATCACTTTTCATTTAAGCCATTTCCAAACATGCTGTAGGCTTTTTAGTTTTGCATTCATTTATATAGAATGCAAGTTATAACCTTGAAACACTTTCATTAGTTTCTTTTTTTCTGAGATTTTAAATGTGCATAAAGGTTTCACGGTAGCCAATCATGATTTAAATATGGAACCTCTATGGACAGATAAAGAAAGCAACATTATGGTAACTGTTTATCTTGAGTCAAAGTTAAAATAACTTTACATATATAGACTATTAACTTTCAGCAGTAAGGTTGGTTTTGATTTTATTTGTTTTAACATGGTTTTGTTAGCATGATTAACAATGCTGTATAATGCATCTTGCATTGAGCCATTAATGCCACCTGAGGGCAGTATTTGACAGCTTAGCAAAGCCTGGCCAGTAATATAAAGATAATGGTATTTCACAGTGAGCTTCTGACCAGTATATTTTCTTAATCTGAAATACTTTGTAGTTTATTAGGAACATAAACAGTGCTGATTTTCTTTTAATTGCAGAGAAATCAACTTTTCGGTAGCATAGTAGTGACATAGATAACATTATTTTCTGTAAGTTAGTTTCTCAAGTCTAAAACTTTCTTGTTAATGTAAATGGTAAAAAAAAAAAAGTAGTCATAAAAAAATCAAGATAACTATTTTGGATTTTTTTTTTTTTTGGTAAGAAAACCTTTGTGAAAGTCAACTTTTTTTCTTAAATCACTAAAATTAGATTTTATAGTGGATAGAAACAGCAGTATATAAAAATCATAGAATTTGTATTTATAAATACTCGAATGCATTTGTATGCATTTAAGTTTGAGTATTTATAAATACAAGTTTATAAATACTGAGTTTTGCTTAGATTCAAATGATATATTCCCTGAAAATATTGTTTGGGGGAGAAATGGAATTGTAAATTGTTAAGGCTCTAAATAGAAACATTGAGTCAGGAAAAAAGATAAATATACCAGTTTCTTTATAGGCGATATTAACCTAACTTCAGCTAGTGCTTATCTATAAGCTTTCTTGCTGTTAAAAGTTATACTGAAGATTGACTAACATCTGCTTAGTTAAATAAAGTATATATCAATTTACTAATTCTTAAAAGAAGGGAAATTATTCATAAATGCATGTTTGGCAAATAATTGGCATAGGTACTTTGTTTTGGGTTGTTTTTGTTTGTTTCAAAGTTAGCAAATGCAGTTAAGTTTTTCCTCACTATATATAGTTATTTATTTATTTTTAGTCAATAAAGAGGACATGAGCCAAAAACTGCCTCCTCTTAATACTGATATTGGCAGCAGCAGTGCTAATGTTCCTGATCTGATGGATGAGTTTATAGCAGAACGTCTTCGAAGTGGCAATGCCTCGGTAAGTTTTATTTTATATATTTAGTTTTATAGAGGAGGGTAGAGAAACTAACAGATATGTATCTATATACATATATGTCAATTTATGTATGGGAATGTTTATTCAAAATAGCCTTTCCTCAAAATATAACCCTTTCTATGAATTAAGATTTTTGAATTACATTTCTATAATTTTTTTTAATCTAAAGACATAAGCAGCCTCATGGTTTTCACCAAGGTGAAAGATGAGACAAATACCTGTGCACAAGTACACAGCTACAAGCAAATACCTTTCTAGTCTCCCCTTTTTTCATCTTTCCTCATAGGTTACCCTGGTGCCAGCTGCCAGCCCTCAGTGGGAAAGATAGCAATGGAGGTCTTCTGTCCCATCTCCCATAGTTATATATATATAATTTAAAGTAAAAAACATGTATAATTTTTATTTTTGTCTCAAGATCAATTTGTGAACCAGCTCCCATAGTTCTGCTAGCACAAATATTGCTAAATCATTTTTAAATAACTTTGGAAGAGACTTAACAGTTACCTTTATCTTGAATGTTAGGATTATGGCAATATGAAAACAGAAGCTCTTTTATCCCTAGTAATCCTTAATTGTTAGGGAAGGATAAATAGATGTGGAATTGATGTTTTTTTGAGATGGAGTCTTGCTTCGTCGCCTAGGCTGGAGTGTAGTGGTACAATTTCAGGTCACTGCAGTCTCCACCTCCTGGGTTCCAGCAATTCTCCTGCCTCGACTTCTTGAGTAGCTGGGATTATAGGCATGTGTCACCATGCCTAGCTAATTTTTCTATTTTTAGTAGAGATAGGGTTTCACCATGTTGGCCAGGCTGCTTTTGAACTCCTGACCTCAGGTGATCTGTCCACCTCAGACTCCCAAAGTGTTGGGATTACTGGAATGAGCCACCACACCAGACCTGGAATTGCTGTTAAAAAATTTTTTATTTCATTTGGGTTTGACTTCTCTGTAACTATATTATGTAATCACTCTTTTTTCCTTGAGTGGGTAAAAATCATAGAACAACATCTTTGCTGTCATTCTTTTCACTCTCCCACTGTCTTTTTTATTTGCTGCTCTTTTTCCACTTAAATACTCTCTGCTGTTTTAATTTATATTCACTGAGTGGATCCTACTGAGGCTTAAGAGTCACAGGCCCAGCATCATATGCTATTTGGGTCTTTAGTCAAACCAGCAAGAGGTCAGGCTCTAGCTCCATTCAGTTATATAGATTGTTTGGTGAGTGTTTTCTCCACTCCTACTTCAGCCTCTAAATCTCAGTATTTATTGTGATAGTTTGGAAATTAAAGGTTTCAGATGCTTAAAGAGAATAAAAACTTCTTTTTTAATGGTAAAATATTTCTTGAATTTTTAGACTATGACAAGAAGGGGAAGTAGTCCAGGCAGCCTCGAAATTCCCAAAGACCTCCCTGATATTCTAAACAAGCAGAACCAGATGCGCCCTGTCGATGACCCAGGTGTGCCCTCAGAATGGACTTCTCCTGCCAGTGCAGGGAGCAGTGATCTTATCAGCTCAGATAGTCATTCGGATTCTTTCAGCGCTTTCCAATATGATGGCAGAAAATTTGACAGCAAGTATCTTTTTCTGTTTGAATATTATGTGTTATGTTGATTATCTTCCGTTCAAGACTGACTTACAGATTATGTAGCCATCACCTTCCTCTCCAATGTTACTTAGGCAGTGGCTCCCACGTTCGGAAAAAAAAGAAAAATTTAGAGATAGGGTCTCACTATGTCGTCTGGGCTAGTCTTGAACTCCTGGCCTGAAGCAGTCCTCCTGCCTCAGCCTTCCCAGTAGCTGGGATTACAGGTATAAGCCATCATTTCTGGCCCCACTTATTTTTATTTCAATTTTCAGTGAAATTTCAGAGGAAATTTTAAGGAATCGCCTCAAGTTGAAGGTACTTTATTTTGCTCAAATTAAGAGCATTTAAAAAACAAATGTGGTCCCTTCTTAAAAGAAATTATATTTTTAAGACCAAAACTGTCTAAAGGAAAATAATTTAGTATGGCCTTGATACTAAAAAGACAGACATGATTATGAGTTGCCACTGTTTCACCCACTCATATTTGAGAACCAAATATTTGGATTATGTTCAGTGCTGTGGTACCCAGAACCCTTGAGTAATTGACCCATGTTACAATAACATCAGTGATATTATTTGGTGCTATATTGTTACCACTTAGTTATTTGACTGTAGTTCTGTATTGCACTTGGCAGTCAGTAAACAACACCAAATTAAAAAAAAAAAAGTTAAAACTTTGGAAACTAAGTTTGCGAAGAGCTGGGAGATGCGCTGGAGAATTACATGTTTCCTCCCTTCATGGCTTGTACACTATTCCTATCTAATTGGAATCTTCAGAATGTTAAGATTATTTACACTTGCCTGAGAAGTGTATAAACAGAATAGATGTATGGGGGATGTTAATGTTTGATCATTTTGCTGATTTAGCTCTGTTGTAAATATTTTTACTTTGTAATTGGGACTCATATAATAAACATTTCTTCTTCCTAAAGATTTTGGCTTTGGAGCTGACACTGGGGTTATGTCCTCTGCTGATGTGGATTCAGGTTCTGGCCATCATCAGAGTGCTGAAGAGCAGGAAGTGGCTAGTCTAACTACCCTTCATATAGATTCTGAAACAAGCAGTCTTAATCAACAAGCTTTCTCTGCTGAAGTTGCGACGATTACTGGTAAAGTTATTTAAGGGAATGTGTTTCTTAAGTGTATCTTTTAAACCTCCAAAGAATCTGATTAAAATTTTGAGAGATTTTAAGTATTGTTACTATTTAATATTATTTTTTTTCATTCATCTTTATGTAATAATGAAGGGGAGAAAATACATTAGTTTCTTGACCTGAGGTCTGCTGAATTAAGCTTCAGAGGACTCTGTGAACGTAGTGTTTTACACACAATTTTGTATATATGCACTAGAACATTTTCTGCAGGATTAAAAAAAAATTTTTAATGGGAACATAATAGATGTATATATTTATGGTGGACATGAGACATTTGGAGTGATTTTTAAACTAAATAACCAAAAAAGTTAGAAGTACTGTACTCTGTCATTCAGAGTTAGCCTAGATTTTAATGATTTCTTTAGCAATGTATTTATTAGAGAAAACATAAAGCACACTGCTTAATAAAAGGCCTGTTTGTCAGTATACCAATATTCTGTGTTTAGATAGTAGTTTGTGCTTTTTGGAAACTTTTTACATGTGGTCAAACCCAACCATAATATGACAATTGGGATCTTAAATCCAATCATGTTAAATGCTGAGTCACATTATTGCAGTGTCAGTGAAGTGGTTAGAATGAGCCTAAGCAGTTAGTAGTCCATAGTTCTTGGATGTTCCACTCTATAATCCAACCTCACTCTGGTTCCAGTACAGTTTGCCCCTTGATGAACTCCAGCTTAATTATCCATGAAGTGATTTTGCATCTTGTAGTTGGCTGGAACTTGCAAGACTGGAACAGTGATTTCTGCATCTCTAAACTGGTCAAGCACATTTCCTCAGCCAACCCAGACAGAGGAAATTGAGCCAGAGGAATTCTAAAAGTCAGGAACCCATTCTCTGTTTTCATATCCTGCCTCCTTTCTTCCAGATGACAAGACCTTTAGCCTGCCCCATTGCAGAATGGGGCCCTAGTGGAGGATGGGAGCCAATTGGGTTAGAGCTACAGTTCCATCATTAGAGGATTTAAATTACTCACAATGAGATCCTACTACACATACTGAAATTGTTGAAGTTAAAAACACTTGACAATCCAAAATGTTGAAATGAATGTGGAGCAACTAGAATCTCATACAGTGCTAGTGAAAATGTGAAAGGGTCAAGTCACTCTGGAAAAATATGGCAGTAACTTTTCAAGCTAAACTTACATTTATTATGTGACCATTTTTACGTATGTATTTTCCTTGGACAGTTGTATGCAAAAGTTCATGGCAGCTTTATTCACGATAGCTAAAAATTGAAAAGAAACCAAATGTCCATCAACTGATGAGTAGATAAATAAATTGTAGTATATTCATTCATTGACTATTCACTGAAATAATAGTAATAAAAAGAGAATTAAATATTAATATATGCAAAAACATAGGTGAATCTTGAAAATGGGCTAAATGAAAGAAGCCAAATACAAAAGACTCCATAATCATATTTTTTTTTTTGAAAGAAAGGAAAAGAGAGGAAAGAAAGTGAGAGTGAAAGAAAGAAAAAAAAGAATGTACGAGAGAAAGAAAGAGGAAGAAAAAGAGGGAGAGAGAACAGGATTCTTGTTCTACTGCCCAGGCTAGA